>WBZZ01003561.1:10000-49722 GCA_019918135.1 Paulinella micropora
TACTACTACTACTACTACTACTACTACTACTACTACTACTACTACTACTACTACTACTACTACTACTACTACTACTACTACTACTACTACTACTACTACTACTACTACTACTACTACTACTACTACTACTACTACTACTGCCATACTACTGCTACTACTACTACTACTACTACTACTACTACTACTACTACTACTACTACTGCTGCTGCTGCTGCTGCTGCTATTATTATTAGTACTACTACTAGATTAAAGACAAGACAGCGACAAGACAATGACAACCATAACACAGATGACGAGACAAAACTGGCCGCACTACCTTCCAGCTACAAGAATCACAAAATTCCATTCACAAGATCACCAAACAAAAGGGCAATTTGCTACAACATCATCATCACCAACATCAACAGCAGCATCAACAGCAGCAACAAAAGCAGCAGCAGCAGCAACAACAACAACAACAAGAACAACAGCAGCAACAACAACAACAACAACAACAGCAGCAGCAGCAGCAACAACAACAACAGCAGCAACAAAAGCAACAGCAGCAAAAGCAGCAGCAACAGCAACAACAACAACAACAACAACAACAACAACAATAACAACAATAACAATAACAACAATAACAACAACAACAACAACAACAAGAAGAACAAAACGCATTGTCCTTTATGTAAGATTCTGTGTTGCAACTTGCAGGAGGACGCAAAAATCGTAGAAGCTCAGCAGACAGCTACCATGCGGAATCGGTGGTCTAGCATAGCAGAGCTCTTGCCCGGGCGCACGGATAATATGATCAAGAATCGCTGGAACTCCAGTTTGAGACGGAAATACGATCACGCAAGTCAGTACCGCTCGCTGATCCAATATCTGCCACCATACGTTACTATAAATTCTACTGTTCTAGTCTGATTGTTTGCCTCGTTCTTTTCTTGTCAACCGTCTTCAATCCGCAAGCCTTTCTGTACCCTGTTCAATTTTTCTTCAACCCTATTGACTTGTTACTTAATTCGTCACACTTTGAAGCCCATAGATGCCTTACCGTAGAAAGGGTGCACATACAAATTTCATGGAAATGCATGTCTTCTCTTTAGCTGGTCCATCTGCGCAGCCCCAGAAGGCTATCTCTGGATCGATTGATGGCACGCCTGCAAACGAACAACCAAAAGATATTCAAAATTCCCCTACCACTCCTTCTGAAACTTCAACCCTATCTCCCCTTCCATCACCCCGCACCTCTGGCGACTCTCAAAAACCAAGCAACTCCGACGATATCTTGTTAAGACAATCCACCTTTAGCCCAGCTGATGTAAACTTTCTTGAGTATTTAACATTACTCATAGTCATATGTTTGCCAGGACGAACGGCTGCGTAATGCTGTGAAAAAATTCAACGGAAAAAACTGGAAGGAAATTGCAATGCTGGCATTCGGTGGCACCCGCACACCAACGCAATGCCTGCAACGGTAATATCATGGTTCCAGCCTGCTTGTTCATGCCTGCATGTTTATTGCTTCCGACAGGTGGTCAAGGGTTCTAAATCCAGAGTTGACAAAGGGACATTGGACCGAAGCTGTAAACGATACGCATATGCATCCATAGCTTGTTCGTTATGCATTCATAGCTTGTTTGTTATGCATTCATAGCTTGTTTGTTATGCTTTCACAGCTGTTTGTCCAAAGGTATTTAATTTCAACATGTTCTGGCTTTGGCAATGTAGGAGGACGAAAAGCTGAAGTTGCTAGTGGCCAAGTTCGGAACAAAGTGGAGCAAGATCGCGGCCGAGCTGCCTCGACGTGATGGAAAACAGTGCAGAGAAAGATGGTGCAACCAAGTCAATCCAGACATCCTCAAGCTACCATTTTCTGCTGAGGTCTGGATATTCGTGCTTCCATACAGTTTGAAGTATTTGTTTTATAATCGTTGAACACTGAGCTGCATTTTTTTTCCGAGAATGCGCAAACAGGGGATGTTATTATCTTGCAGGAGGATGCTAAGATCATCGAAGCACAACAAAGCTTGGGCAACCGGTGGTCTGAGATCGCCAAGCTGCTACCGGGTCGCACTGACAACATGATCAAAAACCGCTGGAACTGGGGCTTGAAGCGACGACATGGCTCAAGCAGTGGTAATCCGACACACTTTGGATGAACTATGTTTTTTCAATTTTCGTGCATCTTCTGTAGAAGGCCAGCAAAAGGCACGCAAGCGATCGCGTACAGACAGTGGATCAGAATTGCAGGTGTGCAAGGTCATCCTTTCAGGCACTTTGAGTGATCCAGATGAACTTGAATTGGAAAACAAATCTCATTTGTTTGCCTGCAGACGCGCTCAGTGGCTGAAGTTCATGGCATTCTTCCCTTACCCCCTCGGACGGTGCCTGCAAAGGCTGCGCCCCAGTCTGACTCATCGACGTTCATGACCTTGATCGAAGATCTGACCAACAAGACTCGCAGTAATGCACCCCAACCCGTGAATAGCTTCCTTCAGAAAGCCTCGCCACAGAACGAAAGCGATGCGGGCTTGAGCAAAGGACCGCAGCCCACCCCACTGCGAGTAAATGGCCAAGTGGCTTCCATCGTTAGTGTAGCTGTAGAGGGCACTAAGCATCTGTGCAAGTTCCAATTGCCGGAAGGACAAGAAGGCATCTTAGTTCTCTGGGATAGTGATGAGCAAGGCAAAGAGAACGTTGCGGATGAATGTCGTCCGTCAGCTATTTCTCGTGCAGCTTCCTCCTCACAACCGAAAACGCCTTTGAGTGAGTCCGTTTCGACTCCCGGTCCTCAGTCAATGGAGGAGATGGACTCTGAGAATGATGAGAATGAGGAAGTCTCGTCTCCCCCAATGAAGCATATTTGGGACCAGATGGCACGAGCCAAACGCCTCCCAGCGGCGTCTCCAAGTAAAAGCCGCAAGAAACAACGGACACCTTCTGGTCGACTCGATGCGCTGCTCTTCGCTGTCGGTCAAGTTACAGGCAAAGGTGAGGCAAAAGAGAAGAGCACTACTGTATTTGCTGATGCCATGCGGGGCTTGGAAGACGATGCAACTCCTGTTTATGAAGTTGCTAAAAAACCTCTTAGAGCTTGAGGTATTGGGCAGCGTTTGCTTGCGTTCGCAGTAAAGTAGTTAAGGGAACTGCTGGCAATCAGTTGCCATCACATGGCAGTCTTCTTTTCTTCGAAGTCAACGTCGTCTACAATGCCAATCAAAGTTTCAACTGATCGATCGGAAGTCGACTCCATTCATCAATCTCTCAAACAATAGCTCGAGGTATGATCGCAGGGATAAGGAGGGTCAAGGGTATGATTTAAGTAGCTGCAGAAACTCTCATGGTAGTTCGCATACCGAATTTACATTTAACACTAGTACTTGCAGCTTCTCTATAATAATTCTTCTCTCTTCTTACTTTGACATTTAAATGCTGGAACTGCCTTTCCATATATCATCAATGGTTTGTGCATGTTTTGGATTTTGAAAACCTCACGGTAACGTTTAATCATGTTCGATTTTTTGTGACATCGCTTCTCAAAAATTTTGTGCGCTTTGAGACTGAGCGTTAGTATGAGCGTTTTAATGATTGTCTGCAGCAAGGAGCATGCATTCATATTTACATCATATGCAAGGTCATCTCTCAACTTGCACACAAATTTTTTGGATCCTGGTTGGTGATTTACTTTAAAAACTTGATAAGTTAAAAAGGCAAATCATGTCAGAGTATCCTCGCATCATGATGTCACACGACATGCACAATCTGATTTGCTTTTATGTGTTATATTATGTTTTCCGTCTAAAGGGGTAGATGATACTCAACTTGCATCCAAATTGGTTTGACGTCTCGGTATCATTGTACATTCAATACTAGATGATTTATCACTCATGATTCAGCTGGGCTACAGTATGATTCAGTCTGAGCTTTCAAGTTTAGATCATATTTCACAGTTAAAGCTTTACTATAATAATACATACGATGGCATACGATAACACATATGATGGTATACGAATCATGATATTATAACTTGAATTAATCATGATAGTGTTTGTGTGAAAATACAGAAGTAAAATAAAAAATTTCTCTAAGGTATTAATAACATCGTGACAGAACGAAAGAATAATGAACACCTAACTTTCAATCCACTGGAGTGGATTGAATCCACTCGAGTGGATGAGATCGTACAGAGTTTTAATAGAAAGTGTTTAACATCGTTTCCTGACTATTACTGGGTACATTCAAGTGTAACACTCAACCATCGAATTTGCATTAAGAGCCAGATTCAGATTAGTAGCAGGAGAAGTTTCAGATTAGTGATCAGCATTCAAATTAATCATTCAATTTAACCGTCTGTATTATTAATAATTATCGGAATGAATACCGTACCGGACAGAACTATTATATCATAAGTTAATATTGTGTTAAACATATTTCAAGTTTATATTATTAATAATACTTCAAGTTTAACCATATGTAGTTAGCTTGCAAGTAAAGTTTGTGAAATCGGAGCGCAGATATGCGTCATGAGTCTGAACTAAACTATATGTGTTCCTACTGCTTTTAGTTGAAACTTGAATTGATTATACATATCTTCAAGAAGTCACACTATTAAAAAAAACTTGAAAAAACAGTGATAAGTCACTACTCAAGTTGACAGTATATTGCTGTTGACATTCAAGACAACAACAAAAAATTTAGTTTTTCATTTTTGTGTCAGATTTTCATTTTTGTGACAGTTTTTCATTTTTGTGACAAAAATTCAAATTTTCAAATTTAACGGTAACATTTCGCGAAAATTTACGATATTTTGCGGACGAATATAGCAGTTAATTTGAAAATTTAAATTTTCACCCAAAATCAAAATTCCAACCAAAACTGAAATTCCAACTAAAACAGAAAAATCAATTTTTTTTGTTGTCTTGAATGTCAACAGCAATATCTTTGTCACGGTGGCCAAAGACAACACGTTCTGATTCAGGAAGGTTTAAAAAAAAACCCACTATGAGGCAGATGTTAATTATATAAAACAACTGAAAACTATTCAACGGTGATGACTAGCCAAATTCATATTGTCTTCTTTTATAATGTATAATCATATGTAATTTTAAACATCAAAAACAAAATTAAGTGCGCTGCTGAATCGATTTTATTAGAATTATTTATTATTAAAGTTTGCATGATCCTTTTTAAACTACTTTAATTAGCTTGAAATTTTTTTTAGCAGTTTTAATAAACGACATCAGCAAAGTTGTTTGTTCCGGGATTTTGCGTACATTGCGTACATTTATCCACAAATTGCCACATTCCCTCCGGGCCGTGTTCACAGAAAGGGGCATTGAATTGTCCAAAACGGGGTTTTGATTTTTTTTTTGTTGAGAGCAAAGTCGGTTTGTGTGATTTTTGTCTTGTGTTTTTATTGTGTCTACTGTACTAAATTCAAATGTTTTTGTACATTCTGTCTTCCCACACCATACCATACGCTTCCCTACCAATTTTTTGCTTTGTGCTTGCAAAATTGCATGTGTTTACGTGCTTTTTTTGAAAATGCTTGCCACCATCTTGTTTTTCTTCCCTTCTGTTGCCTACACATTATAGCTTGCTGTGTTTTGTGTTCTCATATGTTCCTATACTGTGTTCGTCCCCTTTTGCATAGAAATTTGTGTGTGCATGTGCTTTTTTCCCCTATAACGGACAGCATAAAGTTGCTGCCTCCTGTTGCTGTCCGCCATTTTGTTTTCGTCCCTTTTGTTGTCCCTGCATGTTGTTTTAGTACTTGTTTTATTGCAAATTTTTGTGTATTGTTGTTGTATGCATGTTGTGTGATTGAAAAATGCTTGTGTACATGATTGGTGTGTTTGTTTTCGCTGTGAGAGGGGGTTGTGAAATGTCGTTATTCTGTTTCTGTCTTGTTAGTGTTTGCCCTACTTGGCACTCTTGTGAAGTACATGTATCCTATACCTGTTTTCTTTGTTTTCTCTTAGCTTACATGTTGGCTGTCTTGAACATGCACAAAACGTGTGTTTTTATGTTTGCTTTCCTTGTCCTTGTCAGCTTTGTTTTCCTTATCTGTCTGTGCACTTTTTTTTTCTGCAACTATTTTATGTGTTTGTGTCAAATACCTTTCCCCTTGCCTTGACCTGTGTTCCTACATTGTATTTACATGTCCCCCAAGTAATCCCCCCCCTTCAATTAACATTTTCATTCACTTTTCCGTTGCCACTCACGACATGTATGCTTGTATTTATCCATTTTTTGGTTTTTGTGTCTCTCTCCTTGTTCACATTCACCTATGTGCTATATGTAGTCTTTTTTGCTTTTCTGTGTTTGTTCTTGTTGTATATGAGGTGCTCTTGGAATCTGATGATAAATTTGTATTTTTTTCAGGGTGTCTACATGCAGGCTGCGCTTCCTTTGGTGAACGACCCCGTCTTTGGCCCTCCCCACTTCGCCGACCTCATGTCAGAGCGTCAGCTCACTGACTTGGTCGAGGGGTGGAATGTGGGGTGGTCTGCTGCGGTTCCTGGGGAGGAATACGCGGTTACCTTGCGCCGCGTCATTTATGCTGCCTGGCCCCAGCACGTTGGGGTGGGGGGTCCCGCCCCCCCCCTCCGCACCGAACGTAGGGAGGTCTCGCTGCACGTGGCAGCAGCCCCCCCCAGACCTGGCTTTAGGCCAAAAACAAAATTCAATAGCTACCAAGACTTGTTTTTGCTCCCCCGGCAAACCCCGGTAGCCCTGGCACGTCGTGCCTTAGGACAGCAAGTCCTATCTGCCATTACTCTTAGGCGGGGTACAAAAAGCAACCTTGATTTCAAAGTGATGTCGGACTTTGAACACCCCCCCAGTACCGTCCGTGCCCTCTTTGAGGGCACGGGCGTTAACATCGTCTACGACACGGTCAGTGACGACCCGTCACTGCCGTTCCGGGGTGTTTTGGTGGTGGGGTTCCCCGACTTACATAACATCGCTTCTGCCATCACCGGGCAGCCACCAAGTGTGGATATGGACGTGAGCGTCCTGACTGCTTACAAGTCAGAATTGAGGAGGGTTGCGACAATCCTGAAGGACAAAGATCACGTCAAAAAAAGAAAACGTGCAGAGCCCGAGGAGGTGCCCCCCCCCCCTTCTTTTTTTTTTTTTTTTTTTTTTTTTTTTTCGTTCTTCTTCTTCTCCTTCTTCTTCTTCTTCTTCGTCTTCTTCTTCTTCTTCTTCTTCTTCTTTTAGGAGCAACCCCAGAAGTTCTACTTGGTGGCGACTTTCCGTTGGGTGCGTCACTGGCGGGTGCTGGCCCGTCAACACTCCGTCATCAACGTACCCCGGTTTAGGCAGGGGTACCACAAGGTGGTTATCTTTTTTTGGGTCACCTCCTTCTCTCTCTCTCTCTCTCTCTCTCTCTCTCTCTCTCTCTCTCTCTCTCTTTACAACCCCCCCCACCTTGTAGGACGAAAAAGAGCAGGGGACAGAGGGTCCCTGGTGGCGCATCGTGCTGCGCCTGCCCTCGGAGAAGAGCTGGTTCATGCTCAACATGGACGGCGGCACGGATTGGCGTAAGCCTTTCCATAATTCGTACATACGCTCCAACGAGCCGTATGACACTTTGTTTGGTCCGGCCTTGCCGGGTGTCAGACGGGAGAGGATGATAACAGCCGGCCCCATCCCCATGGGCCGCGCTCTTCAGTTCCTCTCCCCACAGGACTGCTACCAAAGCAGAAACGGGGGTTTGAGGCTCAAGGAGCACGTGCAGGCTCGCTTGAAGCAGTTTGAGGCTCGGGTTAGGCAGGGTGAGGTGATGGTGGAAAAATGTAAGCTCACCTTAAGTGGGAGTAGGAATAGCGCGGAGAATAGCGGGGCGGAGCAAGTGAGGGAGGTGAAGGTGGGGGGGGGGGGGGGGGAGGTTGTGCTTGAGCCGCCGCCAGGCATCATGTTCAATGTGTACGACGAGGAGGTAAAGAGTGAGAAAAAAAAAATGAAGGCATGGATAGACGTAGCAAGGAAAAGGGGGCGGAGGAAAAGAGGGAAGGGGAGGGGGAGGGGGAGGATGAGGAGCCCTGGACGCCCCGCATGGTGCTCGACCACCACATGGATCTGCAGATCGATGTGGCGGACGACACCGACGAAGACGAGGCGCCCCAGCAGGTCATCCATGCATTCATACATACATACATGCATGCATACATACATATCAACGTACACACACAGGTTGAGCCTGCAGCCCCGCCCGCCCCGCCTGCACCCTCCCCACCAGCCACGTGTGCCCATCTCTGCTCGGGTTGTCGGCATGAGTGGCAACTTGCCCACCCTACTGTTGCCGCCAAGCGTCGCGGGCGCCCCCTGTCTTGGGAAGCCAAAAAAAGCAAGGAATGGAAAAATATGGCGCGGGAGTATAGTGCTAGTGGGGTAGAGTGGTCAGGTGCACAGGCCCGCAATCGTCGTCGCGCCGCTGTGGCCGCGTGCCCCCCCCTCCTGTCCAAGTCGTTCCTGTTGCGCCGCCCTCTGCTGCCCCAGCCTCTGCCGTTCGCAGCGGACCCCGCATCGCGGCGGGCACCTTGGCGAGGCGAGCAGCAGCGCTGTCTGCTTCCCCTTGAGAGATGTTTATTATTATTATTATTATTATTATTATTATTATTATTATTATTATTATTATTATTATTATTATTATTATTATTATTATTATGGACACCGTGATAGCCCAGTGGTCAAGTTCTACCATCTGGGCCCTGTCGCCAGTTCGATTCCCGTCGGTGCCACCAGTATTTTCATTGAACATACCGGTCTATTTCTGGACCAGTATTTTCATTGAACATACCGGCCCGTCTGGAAGTGTTGGAACTGCCCTTGCGGGGGTGTCATTAGAGCTTATCGTCAATTCTTCGTACTCCCCTCACGGGTGAGACGATGGAGGCGCATGTGCAGAAATGCATCAGCCATTGACAGAGAAGCACTATTATTATTATTATTATTATTATTATTATTATTATTATTATTATTATTATTATTATTATTATTAGAATTAAGTTCTACCATCTGGGCCCTGTCGCCAGTTCGATTCCCGTCGGTGCCACCAGTATTTTCATTGAACATACCGCTCCGTCTGGACCAGTATTTTCATTGAACATACCGGTCCGTCTGGAAGTGTTGGAACTGCCCTTGCGGGGGTGTCATTAGAGCTTATCGTCAATTCTTCGTACTCCCCTCACGGGTGAGACGATGGAGGCGCATGTGCAGAAATGCATCAGCCATTGACAGAGAAGCACTATTATTAGAATTATTATTTTTTTTTTAGGTGTGGACATCAAAGTAATTTCACCATCAACTGCAAAACAAAATATTAAGCCTCAGAGATATTTCAGTGCCTTATTATCAATAAAATATTTTATTACTACTGATTAATTACAATATTAATGTACGTAAGCTGGTTCAATAATAATAATAATAATAATAATAATAATAATAATAATAATAATAATAATAATAATACTATATCTGAGGCGTACTGATGCAGCTAATGGCATATCCTCAACGGACATAAGCCTCCAATACCCTTGTTCGAGGTCCTCCACCCCCCCGTGTCAGTCTCTCGCCTGATGATCGGGGCCACCGATGGAGCTCCTGAGGGCAAGACTGCACTAAGCCGAGGTTATTCCGCAGTCCCAGCAACCTCTTGCAAGACGTCACCGAATGTGCAAGTGCATACACCAAGCGCGGTTGCTAGAGCTGCCTCGAAACCCCACCCATAACAATCTGGTGTCTGCTGGGTCCTGGGCTATCAACCAGCATATGCGGAGTTTAAGATCTTTTACGCGCGCAACGACCCTCCTCCAATAATAATAATAATAATAATAATAATAATAATAATAATAATAATAATAATAATAATAATAATAATAATAATAATAATAATAATAGTAATAATAGTGCTTCTCTGTCAATGGCTGATGCATTTCTGCACATGCGCCTCCATCGTCTCATCCGTGAGGGGAGTACGAAGAATTGACGATAGGCTCTAATGACACCCCCGCAAGGACAGTTCCAACACTTCCAGACGGACCGGTATGTTCAATGAAAATACTGGTGGCACCGACTGGAATCGAACTGGCGACAGGGCCCAGATGGTAGAACTTGACCACTGTGCTATCACGGTGTCCAATAATACTATGATATATTAATAATAATATTAATATTAATATTATTAATAATAATAATAACAATAATAATAATAGTGCTTCTCTGTCAATGGCTGATGCAAATCTGCACATGCGCCTCCATCGTCTCACCCGTGAGGGGAGTACGAAGAATTGAGGATAGGCTCTAATGACAACCCCGCACGGGCAGTTCCAACACTTCCAGACGGACCGGTATGTTCAATGAAAATACTGGTGGCACCGACGGGAATCGAACTGGCGACAGGGCCCAGATGGTAGAACTTGACCACTGGGCTATCACGGTGTCCATAATAATAATAACAATAATAATAATAATAATAATAGTGCTTCTCTGTCAATGGCTGATGCATTTCTGCACATGCGCCTCCATCGTCTCACCCGTGAGGGGAGTACGAAGAATTGACGATAAGCTCTAATGACACCCCCGCAAGGGCAGTTCCAACACTTCCAGACGGGCCGGTATGTTCAATGAAAATACTGGTCCAGAAATAGACCGGTATGTTCAATGAAAATACTGGTGGCACCGACGGGAATCGAACTGGCGACAGGGCCCAGATGGTAGAACTTGACCACTGGGCTATCACGGTGTCCATAATAATAATAATAATAATAATAATAATAATAATAATAATAATAATAATAATAATAATAATAATAATAATAATAATAATAATAATAATAATAGTGCTTCTCTGTCAATGGCTGATGCATTTCTGCACATGCGCCTCCATCGTCTCACCCGTAAGGGGAGTACGAAGAATTGACGATAAGCTCTAATGACACCCCCGCAAGGGCAGTTCCAACACTTCCAGACGGGCCGGTATGTTCAATGAAAATACTGGTCCAGAAATAGACCGGTATGTTCAATGAAAATACTGGTGGCACCGACGGGAATCGAACTGGCGACAGGGCCCAGATGATAGAACTTGACCACTGGGCTATCACGGTGTCCAAAATAATAATAATAATAATAATAATAATAATAATAATAATAATAGTGCTTCTCTGTCAATGGCTGATGCATTTCTGCACATGCGCCTCCATCGTCTCACCCGTGAGGGGAGTACGAAGAATTGACGATAAGCTCTAATGACACCCCCGCAAGGGCAGTTCCAACACTTCCAGACGGGCCGGTATGTTCAATGAAAATACTGGTCCAGAAATAGACCGGTATGTTCAATGAAAATACTGGTGGCACCGACGGGAATCGAACTGGCGACAGGGCCCAGATGGTAGAACTTGACCACTGGGCTATCACGGTGTCCAAATAATAATAATAATAATAATAATAATAATAATAATAATAATAATAATAATAATAATAATAATAATAATTTATATATATAAAAAAAAAAAAAATCCTCATCCGCCCACATCCTCTCCTTGCTGAGACCGATGGCAAGGTCTAAATCAACTTCAGCTTCAGCGCGGCACTCTTCTTCATGTTTCTGAAAAGATATTTTGTACACATAGTACTTAGCGCAAATTGAGCAACGGACCTTGTAATCTTTTTTCTTGTACCCCCGGAACTGGAGCTCTTTGACACGATATTTCAACTAGCCTGTAAAAGCTCTAACATCCACGTATCGCGACGAGTGTTACGCTTGAAAAAAAGCTGTGAATGCATGTTGTTCACTAGCTCCAGCGACTGACAAGAAAACCAGTAAATAGTTCCGTGAAGCTTAAAAAAAAGTGATGTGATTAACGGTAAGATGCACGTATGGAGTAATGAAATCCGGATCGAAAGTACCGTAAGGATATACATCCTTCCGGCGCATAACGGGCCCATTCTCACCCCTCCTCACCTCCTTCCCATCCTCCCGCCAGTAAACGATATCGTTTGGTTCACCGCCTCTACCAGGTACCTTCAGATACCAAGTCCCATCTTCGATCAAAGGATGAGCGGGGCCTTGGTATTTCATAGAAGTTAGTTCAAGAAACAAAGTCCGAGTTTGTTTCTGCCACAAATCCGCTTCCGTGTCAGTGAAAATGTGCGGATTGTTGATTTTGCGAAATTGATTCCACCAGCCCGCGCAAAAAGTCTTAATATTTTTCCAGCGGCCCGGGCAGAAAATATTTTCTAGATTCAAATTGTCATCGTAAACTTCCGACATAAAACGACGCAACGCTACACCGCGATCAAGTCCAGTCCATTCATGATCTTTTTTTTTCGTCATTATACCGACATTTTGAAACCGGAAATTACCTTTCCCGCCCGGTTTTTACCTGCAAGTTGATCTTTGAAGTGCGCGAGTCTTGAGTCAAGGGACGCGTACGGTGAATCAAGCGGAATGTCCAAACTCCAAGGGACACGAGGCTTTCCTGTTAAAATCTCTCGTATAATATAGTCAGTCATCCGGCCGCACACACGCAGCATCATGTGCAGCAAGTCTGGTATGTGTCTTTCAAGCGGGATGAAATGAAAAAGTGATTGTGCATGGTTTTTTCCGGGTTGTGATGCATCATCAGTGCTCTTTCTAGTCACACCCCACTCTACCTTTAAATCTGCTCCATCGTCTGAATGGCATGTGCACAAAAAACAAGAGTTATCTGAAGAGGCTGCTTTATGCTCGGTGCATGAAAGCAGCCACTTCATGTCACCGGTCACAAAAAGTTTAACCTTATAATGCCGGCCGGTTTCCGGGGATGTCCATCCATTTTGTTCAAGTTGCTCCAGGTAAGCTAAAAGCTCACCTACAAGTTATTAATAAAAATTTATATCAATAGTATTAATAAATAAAACTAATTCAATTATAATATTAATAAAACTAATGCAAGTATTAATAAAACTTATTCAATTATTAAGAAAGTTTTATTGTTAATAACTTAACGAAAAGAGAGAGAAAGAGAAAGATCGGGGAAAATATGTGTAGAAGAGAAGTAATGTTATCTTCAACATAGAGTTTCCCCTCGAGAAGCAAAAAGAAAAAAAAGAAAAAGAAAAAGAAAAAAAGCAAAAAAAAAAAAAAAACAAAAAAAAAACAAAAAACAAAAAAACAAAAACAAAAAAAACAAAGAGGTTTGACGTTAACGTGGGGGCAGATCAATAAAGAACTGCCCCTGCACTAACCTCAAAAAAATTTTGAGCAAACAACAGCTCATACTGCCTTAGCACGCAGTTCTGCCTCCACAAAATATACCCCCATCATGTTTACCTGCGGACTGTTTGAACTCCTCCAGTTCTTCCCCGCACCTAGAAATGAGCACAGGGAAGATCCCCTCCTAACTCGTGGGATGGGGAAAGCCCCGTACCAACTGCTTTTCACCATCAACTGCAAAAGCCTTAATCGCCCATAGTACAGAATTCAGTGTTGCACCTGTTTTCCTGCCATCCCCCCCAATAGGTATCATGAGCGTATCCGCCTGCCCTGCCCCATCCCTCATCCACTTGGTCTCCAACTCAGTGAGAATGCTGTAAACATTTGCACTCGCAGACAAACCGTCTGCTGACAGTTTCAAATCGTACTTTAACGTTACTTAAGGTCCACGTCCGCTGTGAGCTCTCTCCTCTTCTTCGTCAACTACAGTCACACAAATTGCAGAAAAGAAACAAACAAAAAAGCAAAGCCAACCTGCTGGCCCGAGAGAAAGGGATGCTTCACTGCATGCAATAAAGCGGAGACTTGCTTGTCGGACATGACGTTGCAATCCATGTGCAACAGGGCCTGGTAGGCTAAGTTCTCTATTTGTTTCTCGTCAGGCATGGCAGCATAGTTTTTATACATGTCTTTCACCATTTCATCATAATCATTCACCTATGCTCCTCACCTAACATTCGCCTAATCTCCCCTACCACAGCCCCACACCTCTGCTTTCTCTGTCTCCTAGTCTGCTTGGACACCTTCTCTTCCTTTCTGATCTTGGGCACCCTACACACTAGCACTATCTCTTTCCCCGTCACAAACTTATCTATTCTACACCTATCATCTGTCTCCTGCCACTGCCACATCTCTCGCAGGTATGGCTCTCCTGTTCTACCCACACACCCATGCGCATCTGGCACTTTTACTGGCGTCATCTTCTCCCTCTCTACACTAGCCCAATACTCCTTTCTGGTCATGTAATGTACTCCAGCCCCTTTCGGGGTGATGACAGAAAATTCCATTTCATAATTATCGAGAGATTCTGCCCCCACTTCGAGAGATTCCGCCCCCACTTCGATGCCCGTGCAACGGCCATACTGCGAGTCTCGTTCCCTTGCCTCTGCAACTCGCTCTTGGTCGTCGAGCTTGGCTCTTTTTTCCACCAACGCGTCGGCACGTGTATCCCTCTCAGTCCTCTTCTTGTTTTTGTCAAAAGTCTTTCTCTGCTTTCGCCAGCCTTTGGATCAGCGACTTGGAGGCATGGGGAAGCTTCGCACCAAAGTCCCAACAGACTGCGCGGGTCCTTAAAAAAGTTGACAGGGTTTGGCTTTTTGGCTGGCATGGCCTGGGCCGGCCTGAACATTTTTTAGGGTAAAATGTCCCAAAAACCTCAAAAATCCAGGAAAAGTCTCCTCCTAAACTACTTCACCTTTTTTAAAAATGGCTTCAGATTCAGAAAGCTCGTCATCTGAAGGGGTTCCGACCAACTTTTCAAAAATTATTGTCAAATTTTACACAAAATGTTTTTTTAATGCAAAAAACACAGAATTTTTAACCGTTATAACATTTGAAATTCAAATTTTTTTTAAAAAATTTCAGTGGGAACCCCATCCCATCGTGACCTTTACAACAAAAAAAGAATTATTAAAAAATGTTAAAAACTCATTACGCCTATTTTGCCTCCGTTTTACCAACGCTTAAAATGCCTAAAATTACATATGAAATCAGTGTTATATATGCCTCTTGAACCTTCTGGCAATGGACGAGAGGGTTCGGAACTGTACTTTTACTGAGATATTTGAATAATGACACGTCACTAAGTGCCCCAACCCCAGACCGCCAAAGCATTAAATTCACAGTTACACTTAGAGTGATATAGGTACAATAGGTAATTGTCATTGGGGTGGGCCGACGGTATGACTAAATACTATTATTAATTAATAAATTATCCATTGCTCCCCCTATTTAGGAATAACGGCCCCATCTACCTTATGCTACTAACCTCGCATATATGATGGTAAATATGTGTAGCCCTATTCAGAAATTTCCGGAGCCGCACTAACGACTATATGCACTAACTCTATACTGACTTGCCAATGAAGTCACGCTCAAATTGGACTGCTAATAGAGCGTAAAAAGGTCACAGTCGTAGGGCCGCCCACCGCGCGCTCCCCCGCTCACTTGTTGAAGCCGTCCCTTTGCTCAGCTTTCCGGCTGCCAGCCGCCCACTTGTCGCCACTTGAGTCCGCCACCAGGGTCGTAGAACCACATGTGCTCCGCGCGCCCCACCCATCTTCGCCGGGCCTCCAGGTCTGAGCCTGAACCGCTGTCGCTGTCGATGTCGCTGGACCGCATGTCCGTCGCGTTGGTCGTCGTTGTCAGAGCCAACTTGGTTCCCCGACTTCATAAAACAAATTTGCCCTTTCATTGGGCTCTTCCGAGTGGACACAGCCTTTCCGGCTTTCCCCTTCTTTTTCTTGCTTCGGCGCTTTGAGCGCTTCGCCCTCTCTCTCTTCTTCTTCTCCTGATCAACTAAAGGTTTAGGCTGGCTACCTTTGTTTTGCTCCCCCATCACGGGGGCTTCCTTCTCACTCTCTCTTTCCTGATCTGTTTGCATCCCGCAAAATCGCCCTCTCAAGAAACCACAAGCTGCCTCTCGCAACAACACATTCTCACTCTCCATGTCATGCGTGCATACAAAAGATTGCTGCGCACCTGACACTCGCCCCTCACATTGACGATATACTTCTCTCTCTTGTACTACCATCACTTTGCCCATGTGGGCCTTCTCCTTTACCATGCCTACTCTGTCTCGCCCTGTCAAAAATCTCGTCATCTTTCTTAATGCTTTCACCTTCTCACCTTCCTCATCTGTGTCTGACTCACTCCCCCTATCTGTGTCAGAAGTGTCTGACTTACTCCCCCTAACAAACTTTCCATGTTCCCTTTTTGCTCTCTTTTCCTTCTCTCTCGGTTCTTCCTTCTCACCTGGCTCTTCTCTCGCCTTCTTGATCTCTTCACATTCATGCAGTCTATGCTCACCCCCACACATCCTGCACTCCTTCTCACATGCGGAGAACACATGCCCCTCCATGTTCAGTTGAAACATTTCTCTCCTTTCTTCCACGTCTTCTTTCTCGTTCCTGTTCCTTTCCCTCCCCCTTTCTTATTAGTGGTGGTGTGTTCAAACCTACAGTTAGATCTATCACAGCTGCCTGACTGTTCAAACAGGTAACACACCCCAGGCACCCTACGCATAGTGACTGACCCCTCTGTATGAGCAAAACGACACTCATCCCCCCACTTGCATCCACTCTCTCTTTGAAACCCAAAACACACACCTCTCTGCCCTTCCTCTCTTTTGTTGGCATCTTTCCCTGCGTGTGCTTTTCTTTCTTCATCTTCTTCTCTCTCTTTGCTCCTATCTATCTCCAACCCACCATTCCTCAAAAGACCATGCATGCTGCTTCTTATTCATCTTCAGCGTGTTCATCCATCCTCCCCAATCCTTTCTCCCCCTCTGATGCATACTCAGGGTTTTGCAAGGCATTAGTGATTATTGTTTCCATTGTTCTGTGGGGTGTTTTAAGGCCTACTGCCTTTAGCTCTTCATCTAACGCAACAAACGCATCAAACTGCGGAGCATAATCACTCACCAAATGTCCATGCATTCGCATTTATTTTGTCTTGCACATCTTCCTCACTCACCTTACCAGACCTTTTGGTTAGTCTTGCCCACACAGTGTGCAAGTTCTGACCAAAGTCTGGTGAGGCGTCTTTCACTAAATCTGCCACACTCCTCTTGGCTTTACCTACTAGCTTATCAAACACAAACGAAAACGCTTCCTCTCTCTGTCTTTTCATCTCATGCTCCAAACTCTCCTCATATGCTACTATCATTCTATCTTCCTTCTCTTTTTCCTCTACTTGCTCCTTGTTCTTCGTCCTGATTGTTGTCGTTGCTGGTGTGGAATAAATAGGTGAAGGCTGACTATTCACTCTCCCCCTCTCCTCCACCTGCTTTTCGCCTCCCTTTTGCTCACTCTCACCACTATCTCCCCCTAACGTAGGCTGTCTTTCTGTCTCAGTAAAATAAGAGGTAAGGTTTTCCTTGTCTGACCCTGACTCTGAGTCTAACTCAGCTTCCTCTTCCTCCTCTTTCAACCCTATCTTTACTCTCTCTCTTGCTGATTGCTTTCCTGCTCTCTCTCCCCACCTCCACATGTAATTTGGGACTTTCTTTCCTTTGCTATGCAATGCACTTACATTACTCTCGTGCACTAACTTAATGTGTTCTTGAGGGGTCTTTAGTGCCCCCTTGAGTCCTTTTGCCCCTAGGGCCAAAACCGTCTCTCGTTGAAATGCTTTAAACGGGGTTCTCCCGTCATATTGCCCTTTTGCAGTCATGCTGCCTATGTTTTTGTCTGTGCCTTTCAGAGTACTATAACTCATGATTAGGACTTACTGTCTTGTCCTTTCAAAGTTTGTCCAGTTGCAGACCAGTTGAGTAGCCTGATGTGCTTGCCTCTATGCCCCCGACGCCGGTGACTCACCTAACCAAACGGTGGCAGTTATCGAATGATTCGTTGCGAAACTAGAAGGTTGCCAAAGCTTCCCTTTTAATGTGTCAATTCAGGAATGACACCATTGACGACAGTCGCCTCCCGGTCGGCGATGGTCTCCTCTTTCTTTGCTTGCAGTGCAAGAGTTCAAGCGCTGCCAAGGCCCATAACCCAATGGACGGGAACTTTACTTTTACTGAGATACACGTCACTAAGTGCCCCAACCCCAGACCGCCAAAACATTAATTCACCGTTACACTTAGAGTGCTATAGGTAAAATAGGTAATTGTCATTGGGGGGCATGAATAAATGCTATTATTAATTAATAAATTATCCATTGTCTGGTTCAGAACTAGATCACATCACCTCAAGTTTTTGATATAAAAAATGCATGTTGTTCAAGCCGGCCCTCACTTTTTAATATTAATACGGCAGTGCTAATTTTGATAGTGACCGATTTTTGCGGTGTTGATTTTTGGAAGAGCTTGTGAAATTTTCCTTGTCAAAAATGATGTCTGTGCATTCGTTTTCAAGTGTTGTTGATTAATATTTGTAGCTCCTTGTATCTTTGGTGGTCCGAGGCTTCGCTTTTCACTGATAGTTCACTTGAATAGGATACTAGTTCAAGAACACCGTGACTTGTACAACTTGAATTTGTTCAATAAAATTCCTCTTCTGTACGATAAACTTATTTGATGTTTGGTGGTATTTTTTTGTAATGAAAAAATGGAAAGTTATGTTTTGTGATTAGAAATCAGTTTGTATAGGACTATCATCGGAATGTCTAAATCTGTTTGTATACTCAATACACGTAAATTCACAAAGCCTGTCCTTGGTAATTTGAATACACCATGAGATTTCACACAGCGATTTTTCCATGGTATGTCTGACCAAACATCACTTTGAAAATCGATGAGAGCGCATCGCTCCTTTCAATTTTATTGTTGAAAATGATGTTTTCGTTTATTGTCACCCGATGCTATTCCAAGCCTCAGAACATGTGCACAGACATCCTGAAATGCACACAAGGTCACTGCCTTCTCGAGTTCCATGCTTCAAAAAATGTTTGACCATATATTTTTAGACATACAAAAAAATGAGCAATAAAAAGTCAGGAATTCGAATGTTCAACTAGTGAACATGGGAGTTAAATTAACTATTTTCCAGCAACATTTAATGAATAATACAACTCCTGTGACGATTTTTTCATTTTTGCTTTGATTCATTACGACCGGTTTTCACTTTGAAATTGCTCAGCATATACAAATGCTATTTTAATGAAAAGTATATACATATGTTCCTTGAAACTCAGTGAACTGAATTCTTACGTTCTTAATTCATTATGTGTTCCTTACACATCAGAAACTAGTTATGTGTATAGGATCCTCTGACACCATTTTTCCAGTGTTATTTCCCCAGCTCAACCAAAAAATTTAAACCCGTAGAATTTCCTAGGCAATCGTGAAACTTCACGCTCAAAAATGTTGGGGCCGGCTTGAACATGAAATTTTTGAGGTTGATGTTTGAGGTAAGTTTTGAACGTGAGAGTCTTGCACTACATTTCATATAAAATCCTTTTGCCACATTGAAGTTCAATGCTGATTAATATTAAAATATTATATTTCACAAACAAAAAAATAGAAGGCAAAACTTTATTTGCATTTTGATAAGGAGCTAACTACATATGCTTCTATTTTTAGTTCCGTTACTTCATTTTTCCGTTTATTTATCAACTGTCATAACTTGTAGTTGTTACGTTTTCAACTGCTGTTAACAGATCACGAGTCAATTTATTTCCCTTTACCTGTTAGCTTTTTTAGAAAATGGTAACTATTGCCTTTTTTCCCCATATCTACACTTTCACTATGGGGACAAAACGCATCATCTATGTGATTTCATCGTAAATTTTGATTGTGCAATAATCAATTTACGCTAAGTATCGTAAATTTGATGATGGAATCACATTTACGATGCCATCATCTACGTGAGGCATCATTTTTTACCAAGTGCAGTCCATAGATGATGCCATCATCTACTGATGATCGCATCATCAAATTGACGATGCCATCATCTAAAGACGATGCCATCATCTATTGACGATGCAATCATCTACGTGGCATCATCAAATATATGATGGCATCATCAATAGATGACAGCATCAGCTATAGTTGATGCAATCACACAAGATGGTATTTTACGTCACGCACTTTTATAGATGATGCCATCATCTATTGATGATCGCATCATCAAATTGACGATGCCATCATCTATAGACGATGCCATCATCTATTAACGATGCAATCATTTACGTGGCATCATCAAATATATGATGGCATCATCAATAGATGATAGCATCAGCTATAACTGATGCAAGCACACAACATAGTAGTTTACGAAGTGGTGGTGTCTTCATGATCGCGTCGTCTATAGATGATGCCATCATCAAATTGACGATGGCATCGCATATAGCTGATTTTATCGTCAAACTGGTGATTTACAATCGCATCATCAATAGATGATGCCATCATCAATAGATGATGCTATCATCAATAGATATTGATGATGGCATCAGCTATAGCCGACGGAATCACATAAGTATGTTATTTACGATCGCGTCATCAATAGATGATGCCATCATCAATAGATGATGCCGTCATCAATATATGATTGCATCAGCTATAGCTGATGGAATCGCATAAGTATGTTATTTACGATCGCGTCATCAATAGATGATGCCATTATCGATAGATAATGCCATCATCAATATATGATTGCATCAGCTATAGCTGATGGAATCACATAAGTATGTTATTTACGATTGCGTGATCAATAGATCAAGTTGGCAGTTTAGTTACAGTACCGACACTGCTCCAAATATCTCATGAAGGGACTAAAACTTGATTACCCGGCAAGCAAGTGCTTAATATATTACATTTATAACGACAAACCATGTTTTATTAAATTACAAAATTGAATTATAACTGTCATTCAAGTTGGTAAACGAACTCAGAATTGTAGTTTGGGTACAGCAACAAGCTTTGAACCGTCAGGCTCTGCCGTAGCTTCAAGTGATTTTGGTACAACCGTAACGGCTCCAAGCACTTGATCCACCTAGAGAATCTTCGTCCCTGTTGAGAACAGCAAGGGATTTTCCAAGGACTGCTGGAGAAAGTTGACGGTACTTGACTACTCTGAGGAAACGCAGACGCTTGCCTGATCCTGACTGAGATGGTTCGTGTTGAGCAACTTCAATACCATAATCAACCCTGTTCCATGATTTGTCTCGCAGTAGCACGAAACTCACGGATCGCGTCGCTCACTCAAGCCGCGTGCGCAGGTGAAACGTTGCCCGTGCAGAACGAGTTTATTAAACTGAAACGCTTTGCCTGTCAGTGTTCTCTCCACGTCTGCTGGGATCAAGTCCCTACAGGTAAAGGTTTATGTCAAACTATGTACCCCAAGTAGCACAATTGCATACTTACAAGTACAATGAAACACAATGACGACAAGAAGGACTACGCTGTTGGCGAGGTTGTAGCCTTCATCGACGATGGCTTACTCAAGTTAGGGATGATCATGGACGAAGACCCCATGGACGACCGCGACGTCTTCCGAGTCCACCACTAGGCATCACTTCGCTGACAAACATGCAATACCGCCCAGTCTACGTGGAGCCGGTCACCCATCCGGACGGCACCATTACAGAAGGACCGACGCACCTACAATGGACGCGACCTCTCAACTCCTGGAAGAAGATGACACTCGACAGCGAGAACGATCAAGTCGTACATCGGAACATCCAGTTCAAGCCGAACTCCAGCAACAAGTCTAAGGGTACATCATCCCCAACCAGCTAAAACGTCTACGTAAACCTTACAACGGTAAGAAGTACGAATTCCATGTACATGTCTTCAAGACTTTGAAGTCGAAGTAGACTCTCGAGTGGTTTTATTTTTTTGAATCCTCGGCGGACTCTTTTTTACCACTTAACACCCACTCAACAGTTAGTGTTTTCTACAGGCTTGTATGATAGTAATATTCTCATGCCTTGATTTGAATCAGCTAAGGCAAGTCACACAATGCTATTACCGCTTTGAACACGTAGTTATAGTGTTGGCCCTACGCTCCTATTAATGATGTATGTTCGGTATACTATATGTGCTGCCTCTGCATGTTGATACTACTTTGATCATAATATTGCGCTTAGACATATACGCACGCACATAATCGCGCATTGATCTACATCTGCAATCTTTTTGATTCATTTTCTTTTTATACTTATTCACATATCAATCGGTCAATCATCTGTTACGATTCGTTTCGATCGCAACTCCAACCTACCGTTATGGTCTTGGGGGGGGGGGGGGGGGAAGGGGGGGGGGGGAGCTATCGGAATGAAAACCGTACCGGACCGAATTATCAATACTGTGTTAAACTTTCTTCAAGTTTATACTTCAAGTTTTACTTCAAGTTTACACTTCTATTTAGTTCCGTTACTCAGAGTCATTTTTCCGTTTATTTATCAACTGTCATAACTTGTAGTTCTTACGTTTTCAACTGCTGTTAACAAATCAATTTACTTCCCTTTACCGGTTAGCTTTTTGGAAAATGTTAACTATTGCCTTTTCCCCCGGGCCGCTCATATCTACACTTTATTTCCCTAGACCGCTTTTTCTGGTCTCAGTCCGACCATAAGAAACTAGTAATAATGATACGGGTAAAAATAGGCATTTACACCAGGTAAAGTGGCAGTCTTCCGTCCTTTTTGCTTTATTTTTTTCCCATACTGGCTTGAACAACTCCAACTGGTACACAACTCATATTCCACTTGAAATATTCTCGTCAGTTCTCAGAATTTGCATGGTTTCTCATTTTGCCGGTTCAATGTCAAAAGAATATATTTATTGATGCCTATCCTTTTACTCAACCAAATTCAGCAACTTCGTCAGTAACCCAATCTTCTTCACTTATATTAATAAAGATCAAAGATGGTGGGAAAATGTGGGAGACTAGCGAAGCCCAAAAACAACCAAGGCAAACACCAGCCAATTCCCATACGATCTAACGATAATATATTCTGACCTAAAAAGGGTAACGGACCTTTTTAGTAAGATTATCATTATCCGGTTAAGAGTGTTTTCAATATGAACAATCTCTTATTGTGTCTGGACGGGGTATTAATAAAGTAGCACATATTTACCGATCTACGCCTACAATCCCCCCTCCCTGGTTTATACCGATAACCCCTATTGATTGGGAGTAGAGAGGTAAATGTCAGCGGTAGAAATATGTGGGCTGTCGAGATTTGGCTCGAGGTTGATGGCTTCTCTTCCTTCTAGGAATCAGATAGGCGATTGAAGGAAGGAAATATAACTGTAGGCGTTACTCCGAATGATTTGGATTTCGGAATATATGCGAAATTTGAATTTGATTTCGAATTTAATTATCAAATTTGAATTTTGAATTTCGCTCTACACTTCCCCCCCCCCGCCTTGATGACCCTTGTCATCCAAATGTGAGGAGTAACTTCTTTTATTCTGGCTCTCCCGAATTGGTCGGGTTCCCTGGCTGGGAGAAAGATAAGACTGTGGAGATGCAGTATGCTCCCAATGTCGAGCTTTTGGCCGCTAGATAAAGGATGCGTACCCTCACAGCGTGTTTGGATCCCTTATTGGACAGAAGGCAATCGGGCCTGGATAGGAGTCCACCTATGAACAAATTTGTTAGCTATATGTGGGTAACAAACTTGCCCGTAGGTCGTCCATTTGTTGGAATGAACGGGCGCTTTGCCAGTCTAGATGTTTGTTTCGTTTTTGGTGTCCTCGGTGGACTGTTTGTGTAGATATATACAATTGTATAGAGCCAGCTTGAAGTTATTTTTGGAAGTGTCTAGGAAAGTATCAACCCCTATTGGAGGGTCTCAAAACACATCTCTTTCGTCTCCCTCCACGTATCGGATGAAATCGTCCTCTGTGCTGGACTGGGAGGATGAGCGGTACCGCCCCTCTGGTTGGTCGAAGGGTGGGTCGTCGCGCTCGTGATCGAGTTGGATGCGGATCGTTTGCCGTTCGTCGTCGGATAGTTCGAACGGTCGGATCGACGACCGTGGTTGGTCGTACTCAGGGTATAGTCTTAGCATTATGTCCCCGAGTTTATATTCGTACACTTGCTCCCACCGTGGGTAACAGTGTCGAGAGTGGTATATATAGTCCAATTGCTTTGTAGCTTTGTGCTATCTGAACTCTTCGTCTTGCACCGCGCTGTCCCAATCTGGACGAGCGTGATAACGGAAGTTTCGAGCCCACCTCTCCGCCCAGGATTGGAGGCGTTGAGGGTCGGTTGGGCGGGCGTTTTCGCGGTCAAGCAAGACATTGAGTAGGTATCCATGGCCGTTTCGGAACAGGCGATAGCGAACGGCTATGAGCCATATCGCCATGTGCTCTTGTTGAAAACAGAGATAATGTCTTTGTCGTAACCTTGCCGCTCCCTGAAATCGGTCGGGGATTGTAGGTGGCTGGGGGCGATAGTAGCTCCGCCTATGGTAGGGAGGCGAGGGTGAAATACATGTGACACCACTATCTGATAGGCAGGGGGGGGACGGTTATTGGGCACTCTCCTCAAGGGGCACTCCAAGGGCCTCCTTGATTTGGCGCAACTCGTCACCTTCTGCCGACAGATTGAATGGGAGATCGCGGCCCTTTCGGAGTTGATAGGCCCGATATGCCTGAACCTCGTCCGGGAGGGGTAGGCCCGCTCTGTCCAGGAGTCGGTAGGCACTGATGTCCAATTGTGACCATCGGAGCTTTCGGAACTCGTGGTTCCAAGAGCTGTTTGGGCAGCGTTTTGATGCTGTAAAATCGGAGCACATACGCCCTTTGTTGATCGGACAAGCTAGCCCAGCCTGTGATGGTCCGAGTCAACGCCCACTGCTCCATGGTCAGTGATGTAGGATCCCCCGGAATGGGTGTGTAGGGTACCACGTGTGGGAGTGGATTTTCGGGCCAGGTTGGCGGGCCCTGAGGAACTTCCCACGATCTAGTAACTGGGTACTGCCATGGTCGTTCCCTCTCATAGGATTTGTGCTCCAGACACATATGTGGTCCCATCGCTCTGGCGACATGTATAAGTCGGGGTCAAGGATCCACTTGTGTCCGCAGTTATGGCTGCCGTGGGAGGGCACTGAACGCAAACCACCGCAGGTCACTCGGAGACTGTTCTCGTCGTGTACCGCGTAGTGGTAGGATGGGGTAAGAGAGTATACCCCCCGCTCATCTTGCATTGGTGGAAGTGGCGGTGGTATGCTTGCCTCAGGTACGACCCCGTGGGCCGGTTCGTCCTCAAATAGGTGAGGGTCCGGTACCCAGTTGACCTGGTTGCCAACGAGCATATGCCGATATGGCTCCGCCGTTGGTTTGAACGGATTAGAACGCGCATTGGTTGTATGTTTGAGCGCTGGGCATTCAAGCCGTAGGCGGCGCTTTGCGTCCGTGATATCAGGGTACGGAGGGTACATGCGGTGCATTTGGCGTGACGCCGGGTCAAAGGCGTATCGGACGGGGTTTTCGTACTCCTCACTCGCCTCGTCCCCTTGGAAGAGGTGAGGATCCATTCCCCGTAACATGGTTTGCATCGGGATGCGATACGGCATCATTAATTTGTTGACGCGTGCATAGTTGACCCTCTGGGGCGGGCTGGAAGGGGGAGGTTTGGGAACCCCTGATTTGGATTCCCATCGGATGAGGCGGTAGATTTTCTGGCCTACCGGTCTATTCCCATGACAGTATACCGGTCGGTCGATCGGGCCGTATACGTAAGGGATATCATCCTTTTTGTGGAAGTATGCCACAAATTCCTCTTCCCTGCCCCAGTGTCGGGGTTGTTCAGGTGGTGGGCAGCGATGGTGTTGATAGTCCATGTTGTAAGGGGCGGGGACGGGTTTTTCCTCCTCGACCGGGTTTAACCCGTCGCTGTATTTGTCGGGCTCGGTTTTACCCTTGCACCCGAACCGCCGCCAATATTCAGGGCGAGCCTTTAAGCGTCGCTTAGCTCGGTTGCGCGCCATGACTTCAGCATCACTGTCCTCACCCGACTCGTAATCGGTGTCGGATTGATCGAACTCGTCCGGTACGCGCCATGGTTCCGGGTCAACCCATGGTTGTTGAAGGATACCCTCTGGGTCGACGTCCTCATCCGTCGGAGGTGAGGAAGGTGTGCGCGCAACACTAGCCGGCGTTGCGGCTCCCTCCGGGCTCATTGGGTAAGCTCGGTGTTCGAGTGATCGGAAAGAGTGCTGAGTGGGGTTCTAGGTGAAGTAGGGCTCGGTCGGGGTTGGGCGGGTCCCTCCGGAATGGTTCCGGTCCCCTTGGAATCCGAGTGTGCTGTTTTGTGTCGTTTGTGTGGTGGGGTGGCGAACCTGGGGCTCTCCGACATAGGTAAATCAGACCCAGACAGTTGTTTGGCCTCCGGCGGCGCCCCTGCTATCGACTGGCCTTCTTGCCTCTGGTCCGATGCTTTCCCCTTGTGGACCGCGATGACTTGCATTAGCAAGTGTACCACCGCAATAACGCACACCGACGCCACGCACGCTAATAGGAACGTTAGGTACTGCTCCAGCGCTGTTTGCATGCCTATAGGTGGCATAAGGGCTTGATTGTCGGTATGTCTGTGAGCCGAAATTATGAGCAAGGCAAGTGTGTTTGCTGTGAATTATGCGATGTTTGTCGTCTTTGCACACTTGCTTACTTATGTACATGTCAACAGGGGGGATTTGGGTGCGACGTGAGCCCTTGGATCCCTTCGCCTGTCCGTACTTAATGCCTCGGGATTATATATGAATCGGGCTGTGTAGGAATAGGGACACTTAAGTGTATGAATGAAGTATATATGCTTATGGCTCTTGGTGTTTTTCAACCTTCCACCCAAACAACAAGATAGGGGGGACGTGACATAAATGACGTAACATTCTGTGGAGAATAATTTATCACACCCTACACATGCCAGAGCCGCCCTCGGCGTCCGTTCCTGTTCAAATATGCCATGTTTCCGTTCATGTTTTCGTTCCATTTCCTCCACGGATATTATCCTATCCGATGGCGTGGGTGTGCCCCCCCCCCCCCCCCCCCCCCCCCCCCCCCCCCCCCCCCCCCCCGCCGCTCCCTGTCGCTCCGGTAAACCCGCCGTCGCCCCTGAAATCAATGCCTGTCGATCCGGGTGCACATACGGGAAACTGTTGCCTGTTCCTTTGCTCCCTTCACCCCCTTTTCTTCCCTTCCCTTCCTCCTTCTCTGTCTTATCCTGTACCTCTGAGGCCATCCCCGGCCCTGTTGCCGCCGAACGTTGTGCGTCCCCTCGACCTCTTCCTCGATCACCGCCACGTCCTCCGCCACCACCGCCTTGTTGCCGTAATCCCGCCGCGGACAAGTACGATCCTCGATCCTTACGCTTCCATCCGTATTTCTTGATGTTCTCGGTGTTGAACCGTTGCAACTCGTCCAGTTCGTGCGGGTGAAACAGGTCTTCCAATCCTCCCAGCTGCCACATACCATGTCGAATCGCCTCTTTCAGTTCCCGTATAGCCGCGTTCTGCTCCTCCCGCGAGAATTTATTCATGTTGTCGTGATACAATGTATCGTCATCGTGTATGCAACATTCGCCCCGTGGGCGTGGGAACCATATTCCAATCTGCCAGTAGCACGATTTACGCCAGTGGCTGTTCTCCTTCAGCGCCCTTCGCTCATATTTCGGGACTCCCGGTGCATTGCTGAGTCGATCGTCCGGGGGATATCTTGTCTCACCCGGTTTCAAATCCCGATTCCTTGCCGCGTTCGTGTAAAAAGACGGATCCATCACGTCTGGTGGGGATCCTTTCTGCCTGAACCCTCCCGCTCCATGTGCCGCGTTTACCTCCGCCGGCCGAGTATATGGATGCTGGCGACGATCTTCCCTGTTAGACCCCGGCCTCGTCCTCCCTCCGTCGAAGTCCCCCGTGCCACGTTGTGGTCTGCCACCGCCCTGTTGGGCCCTTGTACTGCCGCCACCTCCACAGGTCTGCCGTCCTCCTTGTTGCTGCCGCATTGGTGCCTTTGGCATCTTCGCCAGAATCGCTGGATCCATCAACAGCATCTTTATTGCCTTGACGTCTTCGTGATCCATCGCCCAAGCCATCGGTTGGTTTTGCCTTGCCATTTCTGCCATTTGTCCTTGTTGTCCTTGGGTAGCGTCGGCAGTCTCAAGTCCGCGTTCAGCATCTCCGTCACCACGTTCTTGGTAGCCTGTTCCCTCCATAAGCCATGCCCCAAGATTAGCGGGTATACCTTCCGCTCGTCGTTGATCAGGTACGTGTCCATGACTGCCTGGAATAAGGCCGGTAGAGGCACGCGGGCCCTGATCTTATCCTGGATCACCCCCCGAACCGTTTCCAATTCCTCATCCGCATCGGTGAGTGCCACGAACCCAAAGACCGTGCAGAAGACATAATGGATCACATCCACGAACTGCCAGTGTGATCTCGCCGCATTGCCCTTGACTTCCTTGTCGATTTCCTTCCACGTCTGCTGGTTCGACAACCCCTGATTTGCCCCAACAATTCCCAAGACGTCCGCCAAGACGAAACAAATTGATTCCAGATCGTTGCCACTCTGCGCCCCGCGCAGCTGTTTCTTGAACTGTACCGCAAATTGCCGCATCATGTTCATATATCGCCTGTCGTCTTCTTGGCTTTGGTCGATTTGGTCGTACCCCCGCCTTGCCAGCTCCGTGTTTACCTTCAACTCTTTTACTATCTTTTCCCTTTTCCCATCCTTGGACCGAACTCCTGTTTGTACTACTCGCCCAACCCGAGCGAGCCTTCTCGTCATCCTCCGATCCTTCCTCCTTTGAATCCTCATCCGACTCCGAGCCTTCCGAGCCGCTTTTCTTCTTCTTAGTCTTCTTCTTCTTTTTCTTATGTTTCTTCTTCTTCCTCTTTTCCGGTGACTCAGCCTCCGGTTTCTCCATCAATTTCAGCCGAAGCCTAATCCAGGCTACCCAACCATCCACACACCCCCTCACCAACGACAGGTGATAAACCCACATCCGCAGTTCCGCCACCGTCGCCTTCCGAGTCGCTTCATCCAACAAAGCACTCCCGTTCATCGCGTTGTCCATGAGCCTCTTGAGTGCCGTCCCCCGTTCCTTGATATGTCCCATCGCGTCCATGCCGTCGTTGTATTGCTTCATGGCCTCTGTAAAGAAACCCGCTTCCTTCCTCACCTCGTCCGCCCATTGCGTGTTTGCCGTCTCCAACCACGACGCCAATTCATCAACCGGATTGAGCATCATGCGCTTGTTCCAATCGTGGTATGCCGCAGTGACTTTGATGTCCTGCTGTCGGATTGCTATTATCAGCCGGTCAATAGCCGCCACCAGTTCCGTCACTTTCCCTTCGGTTATGATTTCCCCGTCATCCATTATAGGCCGTAGCATATAAGCCGACAACGTTTTCGACGAGATCTGATCCCTGTGATGTCCCACCGCCACTGCCAAAGCCTCCGCCATTTTGGCCAACACTTCCGTCTTGATCCCTGGCCCCAGCGTGGCTTGCCTGCTGGTAGCTGCCATTCGTTCCACGCGTCGATGTCGTCCTTAATTTCCCCTTCATCAGGTCCGTCTGTCCAAATTTTGAGCGAGTTCCTGTTCAGCTGTGAGTAAATCTCGATAGCCGTCGGGCTCGCCTGCAACATCTGGAGGAAGTGGTAGGACATAATCGGAGGATTCCGCGCATACATCAAAGGAGCCGCCGGTGCCGCCCCCGCCTTTTCCTCCCCTCGTCCACTCGCATAGGCGAGGGCCCCGCTTTCTTCAGTGGCGTGAACCTGATCGGTAGTACCGGTGGCGGTACCCCGCCTTGCGCCTCGTCTGCCATTCGTCGCCACTAACGTAGAAGGGATGAATTGATAATAATAGAACCCAAACCCATATGTACATGCCCCTCTTCAAATATGATCCCCATTATCCTGTCCACATCCGTTTGATATCCAGGCATTGCCCGCCTCTAGCCTTCCAAGTCCTCTCTCCCTCTTTCCTATGTATCCGTCCCTTTTTTCTTTTCTGATTCGTTTTCGTTTCCCCTCCCGTTTGTCACATGCTCAACTGTTCCAGCACGTCCCTATCTAACTCTTCCATCCAATCCACCATCTCCTCCGCTGTCTCCCGTTGGTCCCAAGACCCCCTATTTCCTTCGCGATTAGACCTCTCCTCCTCTCCTTCATCCGTCGTCTCTTCCTCCTCCTCCTTCGCTTCCTTCTCCCACTTCATTGCCAACTCCTGTATGTGTCTTATCTCCATTTTGCCCCCAAGGCCCTCATCCATTCCTTCGTCTCCTCCGACTGCCACTCATTGCCCTCTACACTCCCCTGTGTCTGTTCCTTCGTCCATCTCGTCCTCAACCGACTGCAAACTGTTTCCATTGTGCAGAATGTTCGTCATGCCATTTGGCCTCCCAAGCCTTAGCATCTGCCACTGTGCCCGTAAGCGCAGTTTCCACCGACAAAATAACGTCTTGTATCATGTCACCCAGTCTCCTTTCCACCTCTTGAATTCGTGCATACTGTCCCCTTGCCTCCTCTGATTCCTTGAAATGTTTCCAACAAGGCTCCCTCATCTCGACCGGCATCGTACTCGTTCGCTTCTCCATCTCTTCCTTATAATTTCCCATCTTGCCTCCTCTACCACCTGCTTCTGCCGTTGTGCCTGTTCCTGTCCCTGTTCCCATGCCTGGGCCAGTGCTATAACTTGACTCCCCGAGTCATGATCTGAGTCCTCTCTTATCTCTTGTTCCACCACCAACTCTCCTCTATCTCCTCGTCTTCCTCCTTCCTCCTCACCTCCCTCGCCATCTTCAGTTCCTGTGTCACCCTTTCCACCTCCTCATCCAATGCCATTTGCTCCATTTGAGTGTGACTTGTTGCCTTTCTTCCCAGCTCAATGTCCGTTCTCCCTGCTGCCCTCTCTTTCTCGTCCTTTTGTGTCCACTGGCCTCTGTCCTCCCGCAACTGTTTAAGCCACTCCTGTGTCTCTTCACTGTCCCAATCGTTACCCGATGCATGATTCTCCACCATCGATTATTCCTCGCATCCGCAATGGTTCGACGAACAGTGTCCAACTGTCCTCTCCTCTTCCTTGGAGAGTTTGCAACCATTTCTTAGCATGTGCTGCCTTCCCCGTGGCGCAAGCCCACGCCGTATGTACCCTCTCCGCTACCCATTTCTCCCCCACCTTCGTCAACAAGGCCAGAAAAACATATTGGTTCCTCGCCTCCTCCGACTTGGCGAATTGATTCCATAAACCCTCTCGCTCTCTAAACCACCGCCATCTTAACTCCCATAGTTTCCTAATTGCAATCCACCTTTTATCCCCCGTTATCCGTTCCGTGTGCAAAATTGCCTCCACCCCTTCACTCCATTCGTCACCCATCTCCTCTATGAAGTGCCGTGCCTCCTCATCCACCTTCCAACCCCCTAACTCGTCCCCATTGTTGGTCACCCTCCGTCAGCTCCAACCTTAGCTCCCGTTTGCTCATCCTCTGACGTGTGTCCTAACGTAGAAGCATGTGTCATATTGTCTAGTATCACTCACTCCTCCTTTTTCGCCTTCTTGTTTGGCTTGTCCTCCTCCTTCTATCCCTCTTTCTCGTTTCTCCTTCTTCCATGCCTCTCTGGCCTCCTTCCAGCCTTGTGTGACCATATATCTCGTTCTCCTCATCCTATCCGCATTTCCGATCGCCCTCTTCAAACCGTATAATTCCCCCAAATTCCGTCTTGTCGCTTCAAAACCCACCGGGCATATATCCCCCTGTTTCTGGACCAACATCCTTTCCATCTTCTGCCGCATGGTGTCGAATTCCTCTGTTCTCTCAGCCATACGTTTGTATATGTCCTTTCCTATCCTTATCTCACCCCTTTTCTACATTCCTTTTTCTCCTTTCTCCGTCTCTTCCTCCCATGTCTTTCTCCAAACTCCGGTGTCTCCTCCTCTCCCTCGTCCTCGTTTTCCTCCTTCCCCTCGTCCCCTTTTTCCTCCTTGCCTGACTTTTCCTGATCTTCAGCCTCCATCATATTGTCGTAAACCTAACGTAGATATAATACCCTGTATCATCTAGCTCCTGTTCCCCTTATTCCCTCCCACACTCCTCCCAAGCCTCCCACTCTACGCACTTGGTGCGAAAAAGGACAATAAGGACTTGAAGGGTACTGATATGGCCGATATGGGCAGTATTCCATTCTTTGTAAAAAGCCCGCAAAACCCCTTGAAAAAGGACACCATCTTTGCCTTGTCCACTCCCAAGGCCGCCCACCGTAAATACCGTGAATTTCCACTTGGAGTTTTGCGCCATAATGTCCCCCTCGTTTCTGTCCTCTTTCGCCATGTCCCTCGTGTCGTTTTCCAAACCAACTCCACCATTTGTTTCTCTCATGCTCCCTTTTCGGTTCCCGCCATTTTCCATCCCCCAATTCCATCTGACAATGAACATCCTCCCATGTCAGTCATCCTCCATGTCGTCTGATTGCCTCGCCCCCGACCGTCTTCCCCCTTTTGTATCCTAAGCAAGACATCCACCGAAGACAAACCGAAGGATTGGGCGAAGCTAACTGACAAACAAAAGAAACAGTGGAGAGAGAAAAGAGCAAAGACAATGAAGCATGAGAAACGAAGACAGTCGAAACGAGCACACACACTAAGAGTGAAAGTAGTACAGAAAGAAAAGAAGCATTATGAACGCATGCGAACACTACTACTGGCAACTCATTCTGTCTGTTGCTTTTTCTCATCCTGTTGTCGTTCGATACTTACGTACTAAGACAGTCACAGGACCGATAGAGCTGATAGAGGCAGTAAGGGCCAAGTTCGGTTCAATCTCCGGGGTTAACAAGAACATAAAAGCGCAAATTTTCGAGAACATGTATCCAAAACCCGGACAAAATGTTGATGCATGGTTGAATGATTATGTTGCAATGAAGGGAGAGGTAGAGAGTCACAGAACTCACCCATTCGACGAAGACGACCTCATAAGAGCCCTGCTTGCTAAGCTTGCAAAACACCCCGCATACGGAGAGAACTTCAAAGCACTCTACTTCAACCTACCCACCAACCTTAGACCAGGATTTGACGACTTAGTTGACAGTGCAAGAGACACATGGGCGTTATGGAGAAAGGATAAGTGGAGGGGGGAAGAGAGGAAGGAGAGACCTGAAAAGCCCACGAGGCCGAAGAGGGAGACAAACCTCTTAGCAGGTGATAAGGGAGATGAGGACGAAGGAGGTAAGGGCAAGTACAGAAAATTCAAGAAGAAGGAAGAATGGTGGCTCAAAGTCACTTGTTACGAGTGTAATGAGAAAGGTCATACCAAGATGTATTGCCCAGCAAAGAAACCCCGTAAGAAAACTCAAGCGAGTGAAGACAAGAACGATAATAAAAAGAAAAAGGGAAAACCTCACAGCAATAAGCACAAAAAGTCTCTCAAGGACAAAGACATGAACCTCATTAGAGAGGAGGAACAAGAGGGGGACATGGAAACAGATAGTGACGCTTTGCTCGTATTCATGGGGGGAGATGTCCTAGACGACCCTGGGGAAACCCCTGACGAAGAGAGAGGCAGGGAGAGAGCGAATGTCGAGTCTGGGGAACCTCAGATTGAGCCAGGTGTTCGTCCACTGTCGACAAATAGAAGTGACGGAGGGAGTCCCTCCGCCACACCAGTCTCACGCTCTCAGAGTCAGCTAACAAGGGACACCTCCACAAACACCCCACAGCGTCAAAACCCCGTTCCCAAAACACCTCTGACAACCATTGAGAGGTATAGCAAAGCGAGACCGAGGTCCCTTAAGTGTCACGGCAAGAACAAAAAGAACAGTCTTTGTCAGATCTCTCTTGAAAAAGACAAGAGGGGTCCAAATGCTATGCAAGCTTCTAGGTTGACATATGGATTATTTTGCGGTTATCATGCGAAGAAGCAGGACAAAGAGTATCCTTTACTTGACTTAGCTGTCAGCCCAGACCTCCGTCCCCCCAAATCCCCTTACTACCCTGATGAGAGTGGTTTGCGTGAGGATGCAAAAGCAAGAGGGATAGTCATACCACACAACCTAACTACCACATTCACCAACCAATCTCCACAGAGGGAGGGAGAGAGTGAGCAAAAAGGAGTGAAAAGGGAAGTGAGGGGGAGTAGGCGTCTAGAGACATCACCGCAAAAACACACCTCCACCACACAAACACCTCACACTGCATGCCACGCAAACAGATGACACACCAATGCAAAGAGAGAGCAGTGAGGAAGAAGAAGGAGAAGAAGAGATGGAGGAATCATACTATGATAGTGAGAATGACTCTAAATGTTCTGATGAGATCAGACATGATATAGCAATCGCATCATGCTTCGATGATGATGATGTTGACCCGGAATTTCTGACATTTACGCGGAAAGGCAATGTTAAGAAATATTTTTAGAAACATGGCATCATCAAGAAGACTCACGCTAAGAGTGGGAGTCCGGCATTTGCCGGACTGCCCAGTGTTGCCGTAGGGACCGGGGAGGCCAAGGGGAAGCAGCGGCCGGGAAGGCGCAGCAGCAACCCCGACACCACAACAACAGGTCCAACACCTCATGCCCAACCACACACCAACACGCCACCCATCATCACTTTCAAAGACATAGAACAGCTCGCTCAACGACTCACAACAACATGCATTAGGGAAAGCAGAGGTGAGGTAAGGAGAGTGAGTGAAGGGAAGTTAGTGCTAGATGAGTTCTTGACAGATGTTGTGAGAGCGATAGAGGGGGTGTATATAGCACACGCAGCACGCACAACACTATCCCCACCAACGCAGATTCAAAACAGCAACACCTTACAACCACCAGCACCATCACAACACAAGAACAGCAAACAGAACTGCGCATTAGTGTTAGATGGGGAAGGGGGGCGAGACAGAAAGAGCACGATAGTTCAGGATAGCGGGTCGTCTCGAGACATAGCATGCAACCCTGAAAAGTTACACGACATTAAGTCCGTACCCCCTGTCAAGCTAATTACAGGTAATGGAGAGTGTGAGATAGGACAGGAGGGGACGGCAAGAGTGACGCGTATCAACGGACACGGTAGACCAATTACGGTGTCAAGGCCAATGCTCCTTGACGCCAGGTTACCCGTGAATATTGCCTCAACCGGCAGGATGGATAATACCCATCACCGGTCAATCATTCACCAAAATGGACAGCTAGTCATACTCAAACACCCCATAAGATTAGAGGAGAAAGACGTACTTGTAAGAGGTAGGCTCATGTCAACCCTTCTTTACAGATGGGACGATGAATTTGACACTCCATTAGACATAAATGAGCGTTATGAACCCCCACAGAATAAGAAAAGGGATGTCACAGTGGTGGGGTAAAAGGGGAGCGAAACCCCAGGAGAGAAAGAAAGAAGCGTAGGCAGACAGAAGGCAAAACAGGGGAGGTAACACTGCATGCGTCTTATCCCTGCAAGCCTGGTGTGATTAGAAAGGTAGATATAGAATTGTTTCATTATGCATGTGGACACTATAGCATTAAGAAGATGAGAGCTTTGGCAAATGCATTACTAGGCATAAAGCTAGTAGGAGATGAGAAGAAAGTAGAATTTTGCGAATCATGCACGATAGGTAAGGCGAAGCAGTTGCCTAGGTTTAAAGTTAATAAGATAGAGAGAGCTAGTAAGCCAGGAGTAGTATTACACATAGACACCGGAACGTGGTCAGCACGGTCAATACACGGTAAGAGACACAAATTTTCGGTCACGGACGACTACTCGTTGTTTATTAAGGATTATTATCTTGCGCATAAGAACGAATTTATTGACTGCATTAAGCAGGTGGTAGCATTTTATGAGAGACAGACAGGAAACAAAGTACAAGAAATTAGATGTGATCAAGAGTTTGATGTCCCGAAAGAGGTGATAGAGTGGTGGAAGCCTAGTCAGTTTATTTGGAAAACGTCAGCAACGGGGGACAATATGGTAACCCTATCGCTGAAAAAGACAATGACATTACGGCTGGGGCCGCAAGAGCCATGCGTTACCATGCCCACCCGCCCATTTCTTTCTGGGCAGAGATGGAGCATTCGGCAACCACTCTACATAACATTTTGCCTGCCACCCAAGGACCTAGGAAGGGGATGTCCCCATTTGAGCAGTTATTGGGAAGGAAACCGTTTTAATCTTAGACCGATAGGAGTAATGTAGGCAAAGGTAAAAAGGGACAGTTTAGAGGAAAGAAAGTCATGCTAGTAGGGTATGATTTATTTAGAGAGTTGTATAGGGTGTGGGACGGTAGAAAAGTAGTAACAGGAGTTAGAAACGTGCGGTTTAACCCGTACGTAATAGGGAAGGAAGCGCATCCAGAAAGAACAGTCAAGTGGGATGAGGATGTAGCTGAGGGGGAGAGTGAGAGTAAGGATGTCGATGTTGAACAAACACACTCCACACCCACCACCACCACAGTCACCACCACCCACACGCAAGAGGACACGACACAGACTCATGACGATGACGACACATACGACAATGTCGATGACGTTAGTCAGTCAGATAGTCAACAAGGACAGGGGGAGTGGGGACACAGGGGGAGTCAGCATAGATCACAAACACACACAAACACAAGATAGCTTTTCAACACAGGACATCGACACCAGACCGACACAACCCCACAGCCAAACAACACAGGACTAGGACATGCACACGCACTCACAGATGCATCTGACCCTCAAGCACAGCATGAGAGAAGAGCATATGACGAGAGTGAGCAACCTAGTAAAGGAAAAACATGGGAGCAGAGTGACAAGATCACAGAAGCTAACATAGTTCAAGAAGGAAAACGAATAAGACGACAGGCACAACGACAACCACCACACAAGCACAACAAACACCATCACGACTGCATAGTGAACTAAAACGAAAAGAAAAAGTAGTTGAGGTTCAGGAACTAGAGGGAGTGAGAGTGAGAGTTCTTGCAAGAGAGTGGGGAGACGAGTGGGCAGAGAAGACATACAGAGAGGGCTGGGAGAGTAAAGTGCGCACAGGCATAGTCAAGCAGAAGTGTGCCCCCAAAGAGAGGTTAAAAGTCAGAAAACAACCTAAGCCATCTCACTTTGTTCAATTTGAGGACAGGCTAGAAAAGATGCTAGATTCTGAGATCAATAGGTACAAGGTAAGTGAGGGAGAGTCCGTATTGCCTGCTGGAGAGTTGGAGAGTGCTATGTTATGTTATGACAGATGCATGAATGAACCAAATGAACTTTTGCTTTATTTTAACATTCGTGTGCCTAAAGAGATAGCAGAGCAGGGATTGACAGCGAAAGAGTTGTTAGAGGGCATGAAGAAAGAGATTCAGTCTCTTAAGGACTTTAAGACATACACATGGGTTAACTATAGCGAAGCCAGAAAGGCTGGTGTTAGCAAGATAGTTAGGCTCACATGGGTTCACAAAGTAAAGATAGACGAGAACGGAAGGAAGACTTAGTTTGTTAAGTCTAGATTAGGTTTAAGAGGAGACATGTTAGAGCCAGGAGTAAGTTTCAACCCTGACCTGTTGTTTGTCCCTTGTGCCTCACATCGCTCACTGCTCATGCTTGCCAAACTAACTGCCTGGCATGGTAATAAGCTTTACGGAATTGATTTCAAAAATGCTTACTTAAATGCCGCATGCAAGATCCGGTATTTGCCTACCCACCTGAAGCAATGGATAGAGAGGGCAAAGAGGGGATGATATTGCGTGTTGATGGAGCGTTATATGGTGCGCCTCAGGCAGGTAGAAGGTGGTATGACATACTAGCCCCTAAGTTAGTAAAGCTAGGATTTAGGTTGTTAGACTCCGACTTACGCATGTTCGTAGAGAAAGACAAGCCTATAAGAGAAGCGATAATGGGAGTATTTCACGTGGATGATTTGATATTTTCTGCACCTAACAAAGAAGCTTATGATAAATTCGCGTCTGCGTTAGAACGGTACTACCCACTCAAAAGGTTAAGAGTCGCAAAGGAATTCAAAGGTATAGAGATAGTGCATGAGAAAGGCAGAATTGTTTGCACCAAAGAAAGTACCAATTGCAAATTTTACGTGAGACAGGATACGCAAATTCTCGTCCGGTCAGTACCCCAGCGGTAGACCAAACACCGGAAGCAATGTCGGAAGATGCTGCTTTGCGTAAAATGTCTATTCCGAGAAAAGTAGGCAGTTTGCTTTATTTAGCCAAGATGACAAGACCAGATATCGAACAAGCTCTTAACGCTGCAAGCGTCATGCAAACCATAGACAAGGGAGTAACTTACGCTATGTTAGGCAGAATCATACGCTATTTAATCAAGTCTTTTCGCGGTATAGCTTTTAACATGCCAAAATCCGTTCAAGAGTATGTCCTACCCTAAGGTCACTTTGTGGCCCGATGCCGCCCATAAAGTCTGTTTGAAAACGGGTAAGTCTCGCACAGGTTTTATAATCTTGTGGGAAGGTGACCCGATAGGTTGGCTTTCAAAAAGACAGAGTAGGATAGCACTTAGTTCAAATGACGCGGAAATTTACGCTGCTGCTGAATGCATAAGAGAAGGACTAGCAATAGGCCATGTCAGACAAGAACTCGGAATTCCGCAAAAAGGTGTAGTAGAAATTTTCGAGGATAACTCGCAAACAATTCTCGCGGGTGAAAGAGAATTATCCGGACCCCGCACTAAACATTTGCCTCTCGAATTACACTTCATTCATCACCTTCAGAGAGATGGAGAGATATTATAAAGTTTATAAAGGTAGGAACTAAAAAGCAGATAGGAGATTTACTCACTAAACCGTTACCGCGCGAGCAGTTTACTTATTTGCTCAACAAATTTACGGTTATCATTCCGGGTGAACCGGAATGACTGCGGGTGTTTCACCTATGTTTTGTGTTTGTTCTCGTTTGTGTGAGTTGATTAGCTTTATTTACCGATGGCGGAATGGAGACCGTGGAGCTTAAGAACGATGACCTGGCTAGACTATTTGCCATTCGATCACCTCGTCGATCAGTACGAGGAGTGGAAAGTCAACAGGCCTGAGTTCATGAAGTTGAAACATGGAAGATATCCACGACAGCTTATCGAGGAACTTCGAGCAGAGGACGCCGAAGAGCATGACGATCAGGCTCAAGAAGACTCAGAATTCGAAGAAGACCAAGTGGAAGATTCAGACGGGTACGATAGCGACAGGCTACGTTTAGACGTGGACTAGCGCTCCAGGTGCGGCCGCGGGTGGCCGGTGGCGGGCCTACCACATATTTCCGGCGACTGGTGGCGCGGAACGTCGGACAACTTTATTTTATCGCATACAGCCTGCCTCGCTTCTCTTTCTTTTCACTTGTTTCCTCACACCCCTAACGTTTTTATATATATAGCTTTTAGTAACTTTCTATACCCCTTACGGGAAGCGCTTGCAAATTTTTCATTTGCTTAAGAACTATAAGACACTTATGACCGTAGTTATAATATTGACAAATAACTAAGGGGGAGCGTTGGTCATTACTATTTCAATTTAATTCACCGTTACTTCAAAAGGCCCCTAGTTGATTTGTCAATAGGCCGGACAGCCAATAATGCCAATGTTAACTGAATATGAGTAAGACCTGTACCTAAGTTAGTCAGTCTATGACGACGCTGGAAGTCAAAGAGTCAGTTCTTTTATTATACGAGTTATTAAAGTGCGTTTCCATGCTGCGTTGAGATCTTGCTAGGTAGCCAGGATAGATCCTGAAAGGGGTCGGTAAAGGTTCCACGACTCAGTGAATAGCTTCCCAGAGACTACTTGCGCTTTGATAAATACTTTCAACATCCTCATCACAGCTCCTCAACAGCTTCATCTCACGGCGGCGTAAAAATTGACTCGCCAAACCCG
>WBZZ01003562.1:0-2500 GCA_019918135.1 Paulinella micropora
ATAATAATAATAATAATAATAGGCTTCCTCAGACTATGGCCTCAGATCCAGATCCTGGACATGTGCCTCTATTGGGTCACCGGGGTCAGCCGATCCCAACGCATTGTCAGAACGCCAAACAGACATAGCAGCAACAGCAACAGCAGGGGCAGATGGGGACTGTGAAGTGCATGAAGAGCTAGATGCGAGGGTGTTAGCTGAAGAGAAGAACTCGGAGACACTACGCTGCGCTCCCGAACCCCTCTCTCTAGCCAGGACGTCCACACTGCGCGGACGGCCGCGCCGCGCAACATCAACGTCACTTGGGGGAGAGGGTGGGACAGAAGCTGATGGAACCTCAGTGAGGTCAATCACCTCCTAAGATAGCTCCACGTGGTTCAGGAATTCCGTCATATACGCGAGCCCTCATCCTCCCATCCTGGGACATCGGGCCAGAGCCCGTCGAAGAGGCATTCCCACGGGGATTGTCCAGGTCTTCGGCGATTCTACCTTGTCCCATAAGGGCCACAGTGGTAGCTCCGTGCTTCGCGTATTTGTAATCCATTGAGAGTAGTAGACGGCCAATGTCGCTGGCGATCACCGCCGCGCCTCTTTACGCCGAGGAAAGCGCCCGCCCATGCAAATAGCATCGGCAGTATCTGCAACACACACTACACGCATTTCCGCCGGTGTCACTGGACGCTGCCGCGTCGCTTCGTGCCCTTCGGCGCCCGCCAGCACCCCCAGCGTCGCCAGAACCTGCCTCACGCACTACACACACTCTCCATCGCTTCGCCAACGCCTCTACTCTCATGCCTTATGGACTTTCAGCTGCTCCTAACAATACACATCATGAGGTACGGGTGTCCCCGAGTGGAGCCAGATCGGACGGCGTGCCGCTGAAACTCCTTCCCCCACGTGGGTATAGAAGGCGCGAACCTAGCGGTACCTATAGGGTCTCACAGACAACTATAGTAATCCCAGCCGAAGCTGCTCAGTTAGAAATGCAACGGTGGAGGTTGTGAATGCATGGGGCAAGGCACGGCAACGCAGCAAGGCACTGGCAAGGCATTGGGACCGACTGAAGTGCGCGTCATCATGCATTCCAGTTAGGCAACCCCGAAGAAGCGAAGATAGGGAGGAGACAAAACCCAGATAGGATTAAGATAGGATTAACATGAAGCCGAAATGGAGCCGAGTTGGAACAGGTCAACTCGGCCCCATCTCGGCTCAATGTGAACCCTATCTTCAACCCATCTCAGTACTGTTTCCTCCCAATGCTCACCTCAACAAGATCACCAAACCGGAACTGGAAGCCCCCAGGCATTTACTCGGCCAGGAAATTCGGCGAAAATGGGCTAACCAGGAAACCAGACCCAAACCAACAGCCAAGAAAAACGAGCCAACCAACAATCCAACAGACAACCCCACAACCTGCCTGGCCGAACCCCTACCGAGTAAATGCCCAGTTGAGAGTTGCGCATATCCCGGTGACCGCCCTCCCAAGCGGTCACCTTCGTGGGGAGAGGCCCAACCACCTCCTCTTCCCATGGAGTGCCATCTTGTGCACCCCTCCAGAATAATAATAATAATAATAATAATAATAATAATAATAATAATAATAATAATAGTGCTTCTCTGTCAATGGCTGATGCAAATCTGCACATGCGCCTCCATCGTCTCACCCGTGAGGGGAGTACGAAGAATTGACGATAGGCTCTAATGACACCCCCGCAAGGGCAGTTCCAACACTTCCAGACGGACCGGTATGTTCAATGAAAATACTGGTGGCACCGACGGGAATCGAACTGGCGACAGGGCCCAGATGGTTGAACTTGACCACTGGGCTATCACGGTGTCCAAATAATAATAATAATAATAATAATAATACTATATCTGAGGCGTACTGATGTAGCTAATGGCATATCCTCAACGGACATAAGCCTCCAATACCCTTGTTCGAGGTCCTCCACCCCCCCGTGTCAGTCTCTCGCCTGATGATCGGGGCCACCGATGGAGCTCCTGAGGGCAAGACTGCACTAAGCCGAAGTTATTCCGCAGTCCCAGCAACCTCTTGCAAGACGTCACCGAATGTGCAAGTGCATACACCAAGCGCGGTTGCTAGAGCTGCCTCGAAACCCCACCCATAACAATCTGGTGTCTGCTGGGTCCTGGGCTATCAACCAGCATATGCGGAGTTTAAGATCTTTTACGCGCGCAACGACCCTCCTCCCCAGCATCTACCACCAAAGGGTTATGAGTTGGCGTCACAGTTTAACGCCTTGAGGCCATTGGGCTGAATAATAATAATAATAATAATAATAATAATAATAATAATAATAATAATAATAATAATAATAATAATAATAATAGTGCTTCTCTGTCAATGGCTGATGCAAATCTGCACATGCGCCTCCATCGTCTCACCCGTGAGGGGAGTACGAAGAATTGACGATAGGCTCTAATGACACCCCCGCAAGGGCAGTTCCAACACTTCCAGACGGACCGGTATGTTCAATGA
>WBZZ01003562.1:10000-67500 GCA_019918135.1 Paulinella micropora
AAGTACGTGTAACACGAACACTTCAAAAAAAGGAATCCTCGTTCGTTCCTCAAATGTAGAACACTCATGGTGGCCTTGTTGATGCCGTACTGTGCAGGTGGAGTAGAGTTCGTGAAGGCTTTTCGGGCGCACAAGGGCGCCATCAACGACATGACCATCAGCCATGACGGGTCTCGCATATGCACATGTATATGCAAGCGCAGGCCACACGTCAGCAATGATAGGCCATATGTCAGCCATGATGGATCCAACGCATGCGCACGTGCAGCGTGAGTTAGACAGGGCTACAGAGGACACAAAGACACCAGCAACACATTCTCTTCCACCGGATCCTCATCTGCTGTCTGCGCGCGGCTTGCACTGACAGGGAAACATGCTTCGTCTTGGGGTATGATGGCAGGTTCTTGATGGCCACCGTAGCTCAGGACAAGGGTGTCAAGGTGTTCAGCGTGATGGACTTCGACATGATCTCCATGTTCAAGGTCGGCTCTGTCACTCAGCACATCCATGGCCTCTGCTGCGAGCGTGTTCACTTGGTTCCGTTGCTTGGAAAATCGTAGTCGAGCTCAAACATTTTTTTAGCATCTTCACAAAATGCTTCGCCGCCTGCACTGGATGCTTGCCTGTTCTGCTCTGGCCAGGTGGACTATGAGCCGTTGGCGTGCTGCTGGATACACGACAGCAAGGTCCTGCTTGTCGTCCCTCTTTTTGCTGGAGCGTGCTGCTTCCTTTTGGCGGCATCCCTGTGTGCCCGCTGCCTGCCTCACCTTCGCATCCGCTTTTGGGCAGAGCTGGCCGTGGCTTGTTCTTGACTTGCTTAGTGTGTATCTTCTGTCTTTCTTCTTGAGTTGTTCGTCAGCGTTTGCACGACTAGGCTATTTGCACTGATTCTCTGTCGTGACCTGGGGATTTCGACCCGGCGTGTTTCTTTCTTGCTGTTTGCTCGATCTGCATGCGTGCTGCTCATGTGTTGGTGGACGTCTGGGTGCACTGGTGCGTTGGCTGCCTGAATGCGCTGCGTGGTGGGTGGGGGTGGCAGGCGGCTTCAGGACGGCTGGCAGTGTCGCGCACCGGCGACGGGACGATCGAGATCTTCTCGTCGCAAGGCAGCACAGAGCCCCTGACCACCGTCACCATGCACAAGGCCTCCGTCACACTCATGCGGTCATATCTAATTTCCTATATTGCTACCTCGATCTCTATCTCTATCTCTGTCTCTTCCTTATTTCCTTTCCTTTCTTCTCGTTCTTTGCTCTTCCTGCCTCTTTACCTCTCGTCACGTTCTCGCATATTTGCTGAAATCAAAAGTTGCCTTGCCATGAACCGCACTGGTGAATGAAGACCCGGTCGATATTTACCGGCCTGATTCTTAGCTAGGTTATTGACCGGCTATGCGTCTCCGCTCTTAGGTTCAACCACAAGTACCATACGGTCGTCAGTGTGGACTCGGCGGGGATGGTCCTCCTCTACGCAGTCATTTCATATCGCTCAATAAATGCTGCTGCTGCTCGTGGCACCGCCAAATGGTTGTCTTGTGCTGTCTAGCTGGAGTACTGGTGTCCCGAAACCTTGAAACTGCCGGCCAAAGGTATCAAACTTTCTCTTGCTTCTCCGCCTCTCAGGGCTATACGCTTGGCCTTCCAACTTTCTCTCTCGGACTGTTTTGCATTCGAATCTCGCCATGCTCCATGGGCAGGTTTGAAATTCCAGTACAAGACGGAAACCAGTCTCTACACTTTCCTTAAGGTGCTTTGTTTCTCTCGTCTCAATTATCTTGCAAGATAAGCATGCATGTCCAATCTGGGGTGTATGGCTGGCAGGACAAGACGACGGCGCAGTCCATGGAGTTCAGCAAGGACGGGGAGTACTTCTCCACCATGGTCGGCTCTCTCTCTCTCTCTATATACATATATATATATATATACATATATATATGTATAAATATATAAATTATATATATGTATATATGCGTCGCCTTCCACTGCTGAACACCTCCCGCACGCCTCGCACATGCCTGTGGCGCTCAACCGAGAAGCTTTCCGTCGATCTTCGTCTCGTTCGTTCTTAGCTCTTGACCATGCACAGCTTCCATATGCGCAACTGCACAAGCCTCGGCTATCATGCTCTTTTCCTTCCTCTTTTCTCCAGGGCAAAGATTTAGTGATACGGATTTTTCGCTTTGTCACTGGTAACCCCGCTCGTTCGCCTACTGAATCCGATTTTTTCCACATTATATCATTTTATTTCTCACCTAATGGCTAATGTAACACACCTATGACTTTTTCAACCAAAGAATACGAAATGAATTTTTAAGTCCAACGTTTTTGGTATGGTTGCTGTTTCTGGTTACTGTCTTTCCTTACTGCTTACGGTAGGCAAGCTTGTTAAGAAGATGAAGGAAGACATCGATGCAGTAGAGGCTGCACAGGCCACAGGTAAAGACAACGCAGCCCGGGCCGACCAAAATAACGGGCATCCCTGAAAAAAGGAAAACAGGGCGAAATTCCTTGAATGATTTCCTTCATGTATGCATGCATCGATTTCTCTTTCCTTCACAGCTTCTTTTCCCTCTCTTTCTTCTATCTCTTTCTCTCTCTCTCTCTCTATCTCTCTCTCTCTCTCTCTCTCCGTTATCTCGTACCTTGTCTACTAATCATTTCTATCTTTCATCCTCCGTGTGGGTGTTGTGCGTGTGCTATGTGCAGGCGGGGTCTATGCCTTGGACAACATGGATTTTGGTCGGCGCGTGGCGGTGGAGCGCGAGGTTCTTAAGACCGCACGCAACGCCTTCGTACCACCCATCAACGTAGCGCCCCTCCCCCACCTAGATAGGAAGCGTGGAATTAGTTCATGTCGATTTCTCTTTGCTGAACTTGTTGGACACAATCTGCAAGATCTGCCTTCTCTGCCATGTTGCTTTGGTGTTCTTTACCATGTACAACACACCACGAGACACACACGCAAATTATGTTAGCACTGCAGAAAGACCGAGCGAAAGGAAGAAAAGCGGCAAGTGAAGTGTGGCGTGTGCAGGTGGTGTTCGACGACAGCGGGAATTTCATCATGTTCGCCACGCCGGTCGGCATCAAAGTCATCAACATCCGCACCAACACGCTGGTCAAGATCCTTGGCAAGGTCCGCTTGCAGCTGGAGCACAGCGACATGCCCTGTCCTTGCTTTGGTTGTCGTCGGTTGAATGCCAGGCCAAGGCACACAAGACAGGCTGCGGTTGGCTGGCTCAATTCGTGCCTGTCGGTTTGCTTCGGACAGGTGGAGAACACCGAGCGGTTTCTCGCGCTGGCGCTTTTCCAGGGCGTCCCTTCGCAGGCCTGAACCTGCATCCTCGCCTCCTCATTGCCATGCTTATCCCTGCTGCCCTGTTCCTGACGCCTGCACTCTTGCCAACCATGGATTTTCTCCTCATACGCTTGTTGTTTGATCCTGTGGTTCTTGAATTTGCTTTTTACTTGCCGATGTGCGGTGTTGGACGCGTGCGCAGGTGGGCATGTCGGCATCGGCGCAGCTGGGCAGTGATCTGATCATGGCTGGCGACACTGCAGTCGACGTCCACGCAGAGGTCCTGTAACACCTGCGGCTTCCTGAGTGGCCCTAGGGAAGTGCACGTGTGTGATATGTTGATATATTGATGAAGACACCGTATGTAAAGATATGTGTGCGTTGTGTGCATTTACATAGTATGTCCTTCGCATTTCTATATTCATCAATACATACAATCGTACATATTTAAGAATGCATGACATACAATATGCAGAATTTACACATAACGATGTACCTGCACATGCTTAGTACGAAGGTATGTATGGTATGTATGTCTGCGCCAGGTAGAGCGCGAGAGGTAGTGATAGGAGATGGGCGAGAGTGTGTACATGGAGAACACTGCGAGCTGGTTTGTTGCGCAGGATCCCTGCCTGTTCGCGGTGGCCTTCAAGAAGAATCGCTTCTACTGGTTCTCGCAAAGGGAGCCCAGCGAACTCGAGGTGATGTCGGAAACACGCCAAGCGATTCATGCACGTGAGTGTCGAGAGATGGCAAAACAGACAGGCAGCAGAGTAACAGACAGACGGGAAAACAGGCACTCGGGCACGCCGCAAGTCAGGCAGATAGGCACATGCGTACATGTCATACGTACAGGCGCATGCATGTGTGTAAATATTATATATATACATATATTATATATGTATATATATATATATATGTACATATATATATGTATATACATATCTATATGTATGTATGTGTGCATGTATTCTCTAAGAGTTTTTATGTACTATACAGCGGAAACACATGTTTATGTGCTTTATTTCTGTTTGCCTCTTTCGTGCATATGTGTGAATGTTCCTGCAAGTCGCTGTGTTGGTCGCTGTGCGCTGTGGCCAGGACGCGAGCATCGGGCGGGATGTCTTCAACGAGAAGCCGGAGAAGGCGCTGCAGAAGCTGGCTGCTTCCCAGGTCTTGCGCGAGCATATATCATCTTGACTTTCGTTGACGGCCCCCGATGCAAAGCTCGTGCCAGGAGATCTCGCGCATCTCGCCCATATTATTGCTCCGCCAAAACGGGCTGCACAGAGAGTGTGGTAGAGAGAGAGAGAGAGAGAGAGAGAGAGAGAGAGAGAGAGAGAGAGAGAGAGAGAGAGAGAGAGAGCGCAGGCGAGCAGCTGTGTGTGTGGGTGGCAGGACGAGCTGGGGCACACGGTGGTGATGCACACCACGCAGGGGGACATCACGCTGGAACTGCACCCCGCAGAGTGCCCCAAGACGGTTCCGCAGCATACAAACCCGACATGGCAGCAAACACAATGAGTAGAAGACCTGCTTGTCCGCACAGGAAACTCATAGATCGGGTGCACAAGCATACAGCTCGTGTAATAGATCCGCAAACAGCACGAGCAAGCTCCGCAAATTCTTTGCCCTGCATGTGACTACTTGTGCATGTGTGGATCTGCCAGCACCTTCGCGAGGCAGTCCGTCTTTCACTCACAAAATTAGTAGATAGATCGAACACCAACACACACACACACACACACAGAAAGAAATAAATGAAAACAAAATAATTAATTAATTAATTAAAATTAATTAATTAATTGATATAAATTAATTAATTAATGGATTACTTGATTACTTAATTACTTAATTACTTAATTGATTAATTAATTGATTAATTTAGTTAAGTAATATGATAATGCTAATAATAATAATAATAATAATAATAATAATAATAATAATAATAATAATAATAATAGTGCTTCTCTGTCAATGGCTGATGCATTTCTGCACATGCGCCTCCATCGTCTCACCCGTGAGGGGGAGTACGAAGAATTGACGATAGGCTCTAATGACACCCCCGCAAGGGCAGTTCCAACACTTCCAGACGGACCGGTATGTTCAATGAAAATACTGGTCCAGACGGATCGGTATGTTCAATGAAAATACTGGTGGCACCGACGGGAATCGAACTGGCGACAGGGCCCAGATGGTAGAACTTGACCACTGGGCTATCACGGTGTCCATAATAATAATAATAATAATAATAATAATAATAATAATAATAATAATACTATATCTGAGGCGTACTGATGCAGCTAATGGCATATCCTCAACGGACATAAGCCTCCAATACCCTTGTTCGAGGTCCTCCACCCCCCCGTGTCAGTCTCTCGCCTGATGATCGGGGCCACCGATGGAGAATAATCATAATCATAATAATAATAATAATAATTAGGGGCTGCGCCAACACCTGAAAGGATGGTTTACAGGTGCGCGAACCCCGCCAGCCCCACTTCTTATCACTTTTTGGGGGGCCCCCTGGACCCCCCCGCCCCCTTTCCCTTCGACAGGGTACGTTGAATTGCCGGAGGTGCCGCAAAGGGCGCCTGGTGGAATTTTTTTTTTCAATTTTCAGGTGTGGGTGCCACCCGCGACCAGAACGGGTACGTACAATCGCAGGGCTCCCCGGACCCCCCCTTTCCCTTCGACAGGGTACGTTGAATTACCGGAGGTGCCGCAAAGGGCGCCTGGTGGCAAAAAAAACCTCAATTTTCAGGTGTGGGTGCCACCCGCGACCAGAACGGGTACGTACAATCACAGGGCTTGGGTTCCCGGGGGGAGAGCCCCCCGGACCCCCCTTTTCCTTCGACAGGGTACGTTGAATTGCCGGAGGTGCCGCAAAGGGCGCCTGGTGGCAAAAAACCTCAACTTTCAGGTGTGGGTGCCACCCGCGACCAGAACGGGTACGTACAATCACAGGGCTGGGGTTCCCGGGGAGAGGGCCCCCCGGACCCCCCCTGCCCCGTCGACAGGGTACATTCAATTGCCGGAGGCACCGGCAAGTACACCCAAAAAACAATGAAATTTGGCATTCAGGACATTCCCCTAACGCAAATATTTGCGTGAATTCTAAAAAATTATACCAGCATCAAGATCGAGTCTGGGGCTAACCACCCTGCCAATGTGAGCTCTCAACTCTTCCTGGTTCCCACAAACCATGATTTATTCCGATGGGGGGTGCAAAAAAAGGCCAAAAAAAACAAGGACTTTGGCATTCAGGATACCCTAACGCAAATATTTGCGTGAATTCCAAAGAAATTACATCAGCATCAATATCGAGGCTGGGGCTAGCCACCCTGCAAATATGAGCTTCCAACTCCCCCTGGTTCACACAAACCATGATTTATTCCGACTGGGGTGCGAAAAAAAACAAGGAAATTTGGCGTTCAGGACACTCCCCCAACGCAAATATTTGCGTGAATTCCAAAACAAAAATCATATCAGCATCAAGATCGAGTCTGGGGCTAACCACCCTGCAAATATGAGCTCCGAACTCCTCCTCGTTCCGACAAACCATGATTTATTCCGACAGGGTGGCCGAAATGCGGGTGGGTGGGGGTGGGTGGTGTGGGGTACACAATTTCCATTTTCCCCCTCCCCCCAAACCCCCCACCCCCTTTTCCAACACCTTTCAGGGATAATAATAATAATAATAATAATAATAATAATAATAATAATAATAATAATAATAATAGTGCTTCTCTTTCAATGGCTGATGCATTTCTGCACATGCGCCTCCATCGTCTCACCCGTGAGGGGAGTACGAAGAATTGACGATAAGCTCTAATGACACCCCCGCAAGGGCAGTTCCAACACTTCCAGACGGGCCGGTATGTTCAATGAAAATACTGGTCCAGACGGATCGGTATGTTCAATGAAAATACTGGTGGCACCGACAATAATAATAATAATAATAATAATAATAATAATAATAATAATAATAATAATAATAATAATAATAATAATGATAGTGCTTCTCTGTCAATGGCTGATGCAAATCTGCACATGCGCCTCCATCGTCTCACCCGTGAGGGGAGTACGAAGAATTGACGATAGGCTCTAATGACACCCCCGCACGGGCAGTTCCAACACTTCCAGACGGACCGGTATGTTCAATGAAAATACTGGTGGCACCGACGGGAATCGAACTGGCGACAGGGCCCAGATGGTAGAACTTGACCACTGGGCTATCACGTTGTCCATAATAATAATAATAATAATAATAATAATACTATATCTGAGGCGTACTGATGCAGCTAATGGCATATCCTCAACGGACATAAGCCTCCAATACCCTTGTTCGAGGTCCTCCACCCCCCCGTGTCAGTCTCTCGCCTGATGATCGGGGCCACCGATGGAGCTCCTGAGGGCAAGACTGCACTAAGCCGAGGTTATTCCGCAGTCCCAGCAACCTCTTGCAAGACGTCACCGAATGTGCAAGTGCATACACCAAGCGCGGTTGCTAGAGCTGCCTCGAAACCCCACCATAACAATCTGGTGTCTGCTGGGTCCTGGGCTATCAACCAGCATATGCGGAGTTTAAGATCTTTTACGCGCGCAACGACCCTCCTCCCCAGCATCTACCACCAAAGGGTTATGAGTTGGCGTCACAGTTTAACGCCTTGAGGCCATTGGGCTGAATAATAATAATAATAATAATAATAATAATAATAACTAGGGGCTGCGCCAACACCTGAAAGGATGGTTTGCGGTGCGCTTCGCGCCCGCCCACCCCCCCCCCCCCCCCGCCCCCTCGGGCTGGGGTTCCCGGGGGGAGTGCCCCCGGACCCCCCCTTTCCCGTCGACAGGGTACGTTTAATTGCCGGAGGTACCAGCAGATCGCAAGCATAAGCTCTGGTGGCACAAAAACCTAAAATCTCTGGTTTTTGTGCCAACCGCCACCAAAACATTTTAATCCCCGAACAGAGCGCACCGAGAGGTGTCGGGTACACCAAACATCAGCCTCAAACTCCCTCTGGTGTGCACAAACGGCGCCTGGTGGCGCAAAAACTCAATTTTCCGGTGTGTAAGCCACCCGGCACCACAATTTTGTATTTTCGAAGAGAGCTCATCAAGAAGTGTCAGATACACCAAGTATCCGCCGCTAAATCCCTCTGGTGTGCGCAAACGGCGCCTGGTGGCACAAGACCTCAAATTTCTGGTTTGGGTGCCTCCCGCGACCAAAACGGGTACGTACAATTGCAGGGCTGGGTTCCCGGGGGGAGGGCCCCCCGGACCCCACCTGCCCGGTCGACAGGGTACGTTCGATTGCCGGAGGTACCGGCAAGCACTCCAAAAAACCAGGAATTTTGGCATTCAGGACACTCCCCTAACGCAAATATTTGCGTGAATTCCAAAGAAAAAACTATATCAGCATCAAGATCGAGTCTGGGGCTAGCCACCCTGTCAATGTGAGCTCCCAACTCCTCCAGGCTCACACAAACCATGATTTATTCCGATGGGAGGGCAGAAAATAGGCTAAAAAAATAAGGAATTTTGGCATTCAGGACACTCCCCTAACGCAAATATTTGCGTGAATTCCAAAAAAATTATATGAGCATCAACATCGAGTCTGGGGCTAGCCACCCTGCCAATATGAGCTCCCAGCTCCTCCTGGTTCCCACAAACCATGATTTATTCCGATAGAGGTGCAGAAAAAAACAAGGAATTTCGGCATTCAGGACACACCCTAACGCAAATATTTGCGTGAATTTCAAAAAAATCATATCAGCACCAAGATCGAGTCTCGGGATAGCCACCCTGCAATATGAGCTCCCAACTCCTCCTGGTTCCCACAAACCATGATTTATTCCGACAGGGGTGCCGATTTGCTGGGGTTGTGGGGGGGGGGGGGGTACACAACTTTCATTTCCCCCCACCCCCCCCCCCACATTTCCGCACCCCTGTCGGAATACATCATGGCTTGTCGGAACGAGGAGGAGTTGGGAGCTCACATTTGCAGGGCGGCTAGTCCCAGACTCGATGTTGATGCTGGTATAATTTTTTTGGAATTCACGCAGACATTTGCGTTAGGGGAGTGTCCTGATTCCGAAATTCCTTGTTTTTTTCGCACCCCTGTCGGAATAAATCATGGTTTGTGTGAACCTGCAGGAGTTGGGAGCTCATATTGACAGGGTGGTCAGCCCCAGACTCGATGTCGATGCTGATATAATTTCTTTGGAATTCACGCAAATATTTGCGTTAGCGGAGTGTCCTGAATGCCAAAATTCCTTGTTTTGTAGCTTATTTTTTGCACCCTCGTCGGAATAAATCATGGTTTGTGTGAACCAGGAGGAATTGGGAGCTCGTATTTACAGGGTGGCTAGCCCCAGACTCGATGTTGGTGCTGATATAGTTCTTTTGGAATTCACGCAAATATTTGCGTTAGGGGAGTGTCCTGAATGTGAAAATTCCTTGTTTTTTTGGGAGTACTTGCCGGTACCTCCGGCAATGGAACGTACCCTGTCGACGGGGAAGGGGGGTCTGGGGGGCTCTCCCTCCCGGGAACCTCAGCCCTGCAATTGTACGTACCGTTTTGGTCGCGGGTGGCACATAAACCAGAAAATTAATGTCTTTTTGCCACCAGGTGCCGTTTGCGCACACCAGCGGGACTTAGGGGCTAATATTTTGTATATCTGACACTTCTTCATGATCTCTTCGAAAATGTAAAAATTGTGGCGCCGGGTGTCGTAAAAACCAGGAAATTTAGGGTTTCTGCGCCACCAGGCGCCGTTTGCGCAACCAGAGGGAGTTTGAGGCTGATGTTTCGTGTACCCGACACCTCTCGGGGTGCGCTCTCTTCGGAGATCCAAAAGTTTTGGTGCCGGGTGGCACAAAAACCATATATGCTAGGTTTTTGTGCCACCAGAGCTTACACTTGCGTTCTGCTGGTACGTACTCCGGCAATTGAACGTACCCTGTCGACGGGGAAGGGGGGGTCCGGGGGCCCTGGCCCCGGGAACCCCAGCCCTGTAATTGTACGTACCCGAAGCGAATTCGCCGGCACCAAAATGAATGGCTGAGAATGCTCCAAGGCTCTAACAGTTGTGCAGGAAGGGTTTATGCCGGTTACCTCTTGCAAGTGAACGTACCCTGTCGACTGTTGAAAGGGGGTGTCCGGGGGGCCCTCCCCCCGGGAACCCCAGCCCCGCCATTGTACGCACCCGAAGCGAATTCGCCGGCACCAAAATGAATGGCCGATATTGCTCCAAGGCTGTAAAAGTTGTGCACGTGAGAATGAGAGGGAAAGCGACCTTGGGAAGAGAGAGGGGGTGTTGGGGGAGGGGGGGGGGGGGGGGTGGTGCGCTTCCGCGCACCGCAGAAGCGCACCGCAAACCATGCTTTCAGGTGTTGGCGCAGCCCCTAGTTATTATTATTATTATTATTATTATGGACACCGTGATAGCCCAGTGGTCAAGTTCTACCATCTGGGCCCTGTCGCCAGTTCGATTCCCGTCGGTGCCACCAGTATTTTCATTGAACATACCGCTCCGTCTGGACCAGTATTTTCATTGAACATACCGGTCCGTCTGGAAGTGTTGGAACTGCCCTTGCGGGGGTGTCATTAGAGCCTATCGTCAATTCTTCGTACTCCCCTCACGGGTGAGACGATGGAGGCGCATGTGCAGAAATGCATCAGCCATTGACAGAGAAGCACTATTATTATTATTATTATTATTATTATTATTATTATTATTATTATTATTATTATTATTATTATTATTATTATTATTATTATTATTATTAGTATTATTATTATTAGGGAGTGCATAGGCCATCGGTCCTTTCCATGGGCTGATTGGTATAAAGCTCCTAGAGTAATGTTCTATGCCGTCACTTCCTTTATTCCACCGATTGGTGTGGAGACTTTCCTTATGGAATGGAGGACTGGATGCACATGGCCTTTTGGCTCAGCAATTGGCAGGAGATACACTATTATTATTATTATTATTATTATTATTATTATTATTATTATTATTATTATTATTATTGGACACCGTGATAGCCCAGTGGTCAAGTTCTACCATCTGCGCCCTGTCGCCAGTTCGATTCCCGTCGGTGCCACCAGTATTTTCATTGAACATACCGGTCCGTCTGGAAGTGTTGGAACTGCCCGTGCGGGGGTGTCATTAGAGCCTATCGTCAATTCTTCGTACTCCCCTCACGGGTGAGACGATAGAGGCGCATGTGCAGATTTGCATCAGCCATTGACAGAGAAGCACTATTATTATTATTATTATTATTATTATTATTATGGAGGGGTGCACAGTATGGCACCCCACGGGAAGAGGAGGTGGTTGGGCCTCTTCCCACTGGTTTCGAGGCTATGTCGTTGTGTTGGCTCCGAGGCTATGTTGTTGTGTTGGTTCCGAGGCTATGTTGTGTTGGTTCCGAGGCTCTGTTGTTGTGAGGGTTCCGAGGCTATGTCGATGTGGGTTCCGAGGCTATGTTGCGTTGGTTCCGAGGCCATGTCGTTGTGTTGTTTCTTATAAGACATACACCACGTGGGATCAAAGGGGTATTTACATTCCGAGATCTAGGGGTGGTGACGGGTTTCGAGGCGTCCCAGATACTTACCACAAAACGTCCTCATGCGCTGGCAGACCGCATGAAATGTCTGCTACCCCTGTGAGTACCTCCATGCGGGACCTACCCAGTCTCGTGGAGCTCTCACGCGGGGAAGATCATTCGTTTGTAGTTGATTTCCTGCAAGGTACCCGACACTGTGCGGGTAGTAGGGACTTTTGGGGCCTTCTATGCAGGATGGTTAGAGTCACCCTTCCCTCCCAACATACTCACTGTAGTCCCTGTTGGGTCGAGGGATGGAGGCGCATGGCCCTCGGGCTCAGCCATGACAGATCAATATATATATTTATTATTATTATTATTATTATTATTATTATTATTATTATTATTATTATTATTATTATTTAGGGAGTACATAGGCCATCGGTCCTTTCCATGGGCTGATTGGTATAAAGCTCCTAGAGTAATGTTCTATGCCGTCACTTCCTTTATTCCACCGATTGGTGTGGAGACTTTCCTTATGGAATGGAGGACTGGATGCACATGGCCTTTTGGCTCAGCAATTGGCAGGAGATACACTATTATTATTATTATTATTTTGTGGCACCGCGATAGCCCAGTGGTTAAGGTCTACCATCTGGGACCTGTCGCCAGTTCGATTCCCGTCGGTGCCAGTATTTTCAAAGGATATTTTCTTTGAAAGTATTGGTCTGTCTGGAAGGCTTGGAGCTGCCTTGCGGGGGTGTCAGTAGAGCCTATCGTTAAATCTTCGTACTCCCCTCGCGGGTGAGACGATATGGAGGCACATGTGCAGAAATGCATTCGCCATTGACTGATAAGCACTATTATTACTATTACTATTATTATTATTATTATTATTATTATTATTATTATTATTATTATTATTATTATTATTATTATTGATGGAGGCGCATGTGCAGAAATGCATCAGCCATTGACAAAGAAGCACTATTATTATTATTATTATTATTATTATTATTATTATTATTATTAGGGAGTACATAGGCCATCGGTCCTTTCCATGGGCTGATTGGTATAAAGCTCCTAGAGTAATGTTCTATGCCGTCACTTCCTTTATTCCACCGATTGGTGTGGAGACTTTCCTTATGGAATGGAGGACTGGATGCACATGGCCTTTTGGCTCAGCAATTGGCAGGAGATACACTATTATTATTATTATTATTATTATTATTATTATTATTATTATTATTTATTCTTATTATTATTATTATTATTATTATTATTATGGACACCGTGATAGCCCAGTGGTCAAGTTCTACCATCTGGGCCCTGTCGCCAGTTCGATTCCCGTCGGTGCCACCAGTATTTTCATTGAACGTAACGATCCGTCTGGACCAGTAGAACATACCGGCCCGTCTGGAAGTGTTGGAACTGCCCTTGCGGGGGTGTCATTAGAGCTTATCGTCAATTCTTCGTACTCCCCTCACGGGTGAGACGATGGAGGCGCATGTGCAGAAATGCATCAGCCATTGACAGAGAAGCACTATTATTATTATTATTATTATTATTATTATTATTATTATTATTATTATCATTAACACGAATTTCTTCCACCGGTCACAATGTGCTCTCTTTTGTTTGTTCTTTTATGCCATTCATATCTGTGTTTTCTCTTTTTCTTCTGTGAATTTCCAGTCGGTTGTGAAATGATTGTTTTGATTGTACATGTGTGTCTGGCAGGTGGAAAACTTCACCACGCACGCCAAGAATGGTTACTACAACAACACGTTCTTCCACCGGGTAAATCATACCTTTTTTGCCTTGGCCTCTTTTTTCCCTGGTCTGCTGCTTGGGGACTGGGAGCTGAAGGTGTGGGCTGGCGGGGGCGTTCTAAGTCTTTGGTGTGGCCGGTGATGCAGGTCGTGAAGGACTTCATGATCCAGGGAGGCGATCCGCAAGGTACACATACCTCCACCAAACCAGACACTCAAAACACGTTTCGTCCTCACATGTTCATCCTTCGCTGGGTCTACATATCTGACTCGAGTCTGTTAAAGTATCCTTTTTATGTCGCATCCCTGTTTCCTCACTTAAAACTGTACCTTCCTTGTCTTCAGTCAGCTTGTCTTCCTGTTACTCTTTGTCTTGCCCTTGTTCCCTTCCTGCCTGAATTTGCCATCACCTGTTTGCCAAGCGATCGAAAATTTCCATTGATGGTTACCTTACTGCCTTCCTGGCCCAGTTCTCGGCTCGCTTGTTCCAGTAGCCTGAGACATGGCGTGTAATTTGACGGTGATGCAAGGGTGTGCTGGATGTGTGATTTTGGTAGGGGACGGGACGGGTGGGGAGTCCATCTGGGGCGGCGAGTTCGAAGACGAGGTCTCCCTACCCCGAACAATCATCACTTCTTCGCTGTTGTTGCTTTCTTAGCCTTTCCAACCCACTCGTATATGAGTGTATTTAAGAGAGAGAGAAAGAGAGAGAGAGAGAGAGAGAGAGAGAGAGAGAGAGAGAGAGAGAGAGAGAATGTTCCTTCTGCTTTATATATATATATACATATATATACATATGTATATATATATATAACGTGCATATTGATGTCATACCATTTTGTGTAGGCATATATATGTTTATCTATCTATCTCTTGATTGTTTCGTTTTCTCTTCTTCCTCCTCCTCCATGTCCTCCATCTCCTCCTCCATCTTTTCTATCTCCTCCATCTCCATCTCCTCCATATCCTCCATCTCTTTTTCCTCTTTTTCTTCTTTTTCTTCTTCTTTTCCTTTTGCTTTTTGTTCTCATTCTTTCTTCTTTCTTCTTGGTATTGATTATTTGGCATTTCTTACCCAGTTGCAAACTATCCATGCCTGGTCAACTTTCGCTATTCCCCCCCCCCCCCCCCCACCTCTCTCTCTCTCTCACACACACACACAAACACACAGTGCAGCTGGTCAGCAACATGTGTCGCTCGCTGACTGTGCTGTGCAGTTCCACCACTCGCTGCGGCACGAGCGGCCTGGTGTGCTCAGCATGGCCAACGCAGGTCACACTCACACCCTTCGCCCGGCAGCAGTCAACACGCTTGACAAAGGGCTACGACGCAAGAAGCAAGACATGGCCATCACGCAGGCATGGGATGAAGCCTTTAAACCGGAAAGGAAAATAACCCACTAAACTTGCGCACAGGGAAGATGCACGATATGTGTTCACATGCGCGTCTTGTCTGGTGCCACAGCCTGCTATTCTTTGTCCTTGTCTAGCTCATCTTGCCCTGAACTTCCTTCAGCTTCTTTTTCGCCTTGTTTTGCTTATCGTACTTGCCTCTCCTTCTTGTTCGTCCTTCGCCTTTAGTCCTCCCTTTACCATAGCTGATATGCTTGGTTGGTGTGCCTCGCGGTTGCAGGCCCGGGCACAAATGGCTCGCAGTTCTTCATCACCACGGTGCCCGCGCCCTGGCTGGACAACAAACACACTGTCTTTGGCAAAGTCGTTAAGGGTGTGACCAGACTGCCATGCTGTGTGCCACTTTCCTGCTCTCTCTCTCTCTCTCTCTCTCTCTCTCTCTCTCGCTCGCTCGCTCTCTTTCTCCCTCTCTCCCCCCACCCCCCCCCCCCCCCCCCCCCCACCCCCCGCCCGCCCGCGTCTCCCTCTCTCTCACACACATATACAGATAAATACAAACACCCATACGTGTGTATTCGTTATACGGAATTTACAGTCACATGCACATCTGCCTGGGACATTGACCTCTATGTAACCCCCTTCCCCCCCCCCCCCCCCGCCCCACCACCATCATCCTCAACCACCCACAACACGCTCACACACACATGCATATAAATATGCATATAAACATGTACTAAGATTGCATATGTCCTCACACACTCTTTATCTGGTGCAAGCGAGGGGCAGCTAGAAGGCAGCGCGAGGTGGCTGGTCTGTGCAGGCATGGACGTGGTGCACGCTATCGAGCAGGGCAAGACCAGCAATGAACGACCACTGGAGCCAGTCAAGGTATCACACACATACACACACACACACACACACACACACTTGTTTTACCTCACGCTGCTTGAGCGAAAGCGACTTGTGTGTGTGTGTGTGTGTGTGTGTATGTGTGTGTATGTGTGTGTTTTGGGGGGGGGGGGGGGATAAAAATAAAGTAATTGGGGAACTCTCTCTTTCTCTCTCTCTCTCTCTTACCTTCAGTATGTCTGGCCACCCTCTTCCATCTTTCTTTCTTAGTTAGTTCCTCCATTTCGCTGCTCAAATGTAGACTTGAACGTGTGGCTTTCTGCCTCCTAGTGCCACAAGCGATATTGCTTCTTGTCTTTTCCTTTGTGCTCAGGTTATCAACATCGACATTGTCAACTAAGTGGCTGCTTCGGCCTCCTACATTCGTGGCCGATGCAACAGCAACTTTTTAGTCCCCTCCACCCTGCGGCTGTAACAGCCGCCAAGGCTCTCCCGCACCCAGCAGCTCTGCTTAGCCGAGGGTGTGTCCGTCAAGTTATTCTGCGGGCTGAAGTTGATGACACACTTGACAGCTCGAGCGATGAACGACTTGACTCTCAACTAGTCTTCAAAAATTGTTACAGAATTCTTTATTTACAAAGTACTTAGTTAAGCAGTCAGTTTTGGATTCAGATTACTGAGACAGTCCGCGACTATATTATTAAATAATAAGTACTAGTTTCAATTATTCAACTAATATTCTTATCAGAGTATTCTCTTATTAAAAGTGTTTGCGTTTAAAAATTAAATAAATAAATTAATTGATTAATAATAATAATAGTGCTTCTCTGTCAATGGCTGATGCATTTCTGCACATGCGCCTCCATCGTCTCACCCGTGAGGGGAGTACGAAGAATTGACGATAAGCTCTAATGACACCCCCGCAAGGGCAGTTCCAACACTTCCAGACGGGCCGGTATGTTCAATGAAAATACTGGTCCAGACGGATCGGTATTTTCAATGAAAATACTGGTGGCACCGACGGGAATCGAACTGGCGACAGGGCCTAATAATAATAATAATAATAATAATAATAATAATAATAATAATAATATTGCTTCTCTGTCAATGGCTGATGCATTTCTGCACATGCGCCTCCATCGTCTCACCCGTGAGGGGAGTACGAAGAATTGACGATAAGCTCTAATGACACCCCCGCAAGGGCAGTTCCAACACTTCCAGACGGGCCGGTATGTTCAATGAAAATACTGGTCCAGACGGATCGTTAAATAATAATAATAATAATAATAGTGCTTCTCTGTCAATGGCTGATGCATTTCTGCACATGCGCCTCCATCGTCTCACCCGTGAGGGGAGTACGAAGAATTGACGATAAGCTCTAATGACACCCCCGCAAGGGCAGTTCCAACACTTCCAGACGGGCCGGTATGTTCAATGAAAATACTAGTCCAGAAATAGACCGGTATGTTCAATGAAAATACTGGTGGCACCGACGGGAATCGAACTGGCGACAGGGCCCAGATGGTAGAACTTGACCACTGGGCTATCACGGTGTCCATAATAATAATAATATTAATATTGCTGTTGACATTCAAGACAACAAAAAAAATTGATTTTTCTGTTTTGATTGGAATTTCAGTTTTGGTTGGAATTTTGATTTTGGGTGAAAATTTGAATTTTTCAAATTAACTGCTATATTCGTCCGCAAAATATCGTAAATTTTCGCGAAATGTTACCGTTAAATTTGAAATTTTGAATTTTTGTCACAAAAATGAAAAACTGTCACAAAAATGAAAATCTGACACAAAAATGAAAAACTAATTTTTGTTGTTGTCTTGAATGTCAACAGCAATAATAATGAAAAAAAAAAAAAAAAAAAAACGAATATTAATAATTATATTTCAGTGTCGACAACAGCAGCAACAACAACAGCAGCATCACCAGCAACAACAACAGCAGCAACAGCAGCAGCAACAACAACAAGAACAACAACAACTGCGTCGACAAAAACAACATCAACACTTGAACAACGAAAACGAAAACGACAACACTGCAAAAGTGTCAACAAAGGCAATAACAGAGAAAACGACAACAAGAACAGAGGCAGCCAGGACAGCTTGGACAACTTGAAGGACAACAACGACAACGACGACAGTAAAGCCGGACAGCTGGTTTCAAGTTCTATTTTGCTAGAGTCTGGGTCTGGTGAGGGTATTGATGTGCTTTGTCCAAGACAATTGGAGCGAGCGGCTTATTAGCTTGCTATTAATACTTTGAGCAAGTCAGTGTGCTCATTTACAGAGGCCTTTACCGACTCCTGAAAGTTTCAGAGTCCCCTGTGTCAGTCTCACACAGTCACTAAAGCCTGGTAAGGGAAGGCACTGTCATTTAATAAAGTGATTTCTGAGAACTGAGTATATTATAACCGCCTAGTAACTACTATGTGACGGTGAGCTGCATCACGGTTGAAAACTACCGTTGCACGGGGGCGGGCGGCATCATCGGCGATTGTTCTTCTAGAAGAATGGGACGAGTATTGACTTACGATATACCGAAGAATGACTTTAATGATTATACTTTACCCAACAGTAAACGGATGACTAAAACGATTTGTAGATATCAATAACAGAACAATAACTGGACCCACTTAATGGGGGCAGATATACCCACTCGGTCCATTAAGCTGGATTGGCATTAGTTATTCTGATAGGGGATCTAACCGCATAACCCGGTTAAATACATGGATATATTAGTTACCAAATCTATAGTCTAACACTCCCCGGGCCTGATTACTTTAGATTAGTACAAACTGTGACATAATTAAAGACAATCCTTAAGCCTGTGGAAATATGTATTAGCATAAAAATGATGGAAATTAAATTAATATTACACCTATCGATTATCCACTCCCTCGCCGCTCTCGTAGAAGTAGATGCATCGGCTCTGCTAACAGGGATGTCCCATTCAGAGCTATGCCCCGGCCCATAGCGTAGTACGTGTGATTCACGTACTATAGTCCTGTAATAGCAGTGTGATGTAGATAGTAGAGCGCTCGCACCCCTCAGTGCTATCCCTTAATCTAGCTACCTTTATACTGCCTTCCCAGAAACTATTATTTCTAAATTACTTCAAGGGGAGACTCTCAGAACTGAATGAAATATCATGTTATGATACTATCATAGGAAAATATGAGTTGATCCCAGTTGATATAAATTTGAAATGCACTATAGCCATAAACATAGAAGATGTAATCATCATACATGATTTAAATAGTTAAATATCGGGGAAATATCAAACCCGATTAGCATTGTCAGGAACGCATTGTCTAGGTCCCTGCAAGGTTGTCAAAGCATAAAACATAAAAATGAGCGTAAATTTTGCGTGAAATTCGCAAACCCGCATATACCCGTCTGCACACACCAATACAACCTCATGCAATGAGACATGCACAGAAACGATAATAAACGCACATATTTATGATGCACATACGATAATGCAATAAAAACATGTATAATTACTTAATATATGACCGGGCAAATATGACTTATATACAATACGCATGACAAGTAAAGATATCGCTAGATAGCAGCAAAACAACATGCTGGGCCTTCGCAGCCTATACGCAGTTATGAACATGCCGGTTCCGCTACCTGAAGCACCTGCTGGTAAGATGTATATAGTCATAGCATATAGATAAACATGTAACCATAAGAAACAACATATGACAACATCATCATGAAATCATTCTGTTTATACGCGCAACATTACCAACATTACAACAGAAAACACCAACGTGAAGATAATAACATTAAAGGTTGCATTTTAACATTAATTATCTATTACATCTGACGGACAAGCATATACCGAGAAATATGAGCGATCCGATCACATCGACAACTATGTCTACCATTTAGTTGCGCTAGTTTACAATCTATATGTCTGGTCATAACTATTACTATTAACTATTATTATGACATTAACTTCGATTAAGTCTATATAGCAAAGTAGATCATCGACACATGCGATATAATCTATGTAACATGTATAAACTTCTAATGTCGCAATAACAGCAGTGGCTTTCTCTCCCCCTCGCTTTTCGGAGTTTCATGTAGCAAAAGTGAGTTTAGTTGATAAATATTTAGACATTAAAGGAGACAAGAGCAAAATACACAATCAATCAAAATACAGCAAACAATAATGTCATATAACGCATGGTGCGGAATGTATAATACAACAAAGCAAAGCTATTTAATCGGCATTTCTACCGTGACATGCCCGCAGATTGGCAAGAATTGCGGGAGTGCAAGAGATTTAGTCAGGTAATCTGCTAAATTTTCCTTTGACGCAATTTTGTACAACTGCACGGACTTTGCACGGCACCTGTCGACCAAGTCATGAAAACGCACTGCAATGTGTTTAGTACGGTTTTCACCCAAGCCGCGAGCCGACAATGAGATAGCTCCTGAGCCTCGAGGATCGGGATGGTGCCCGGCAAATAACCCATATCTACTAGCACCTTCCGAATGGCCTCTGCCGCCTCATTTGCGGCTATAATCTCAGCTTCGACAGTCGAATTGGCAACAACGGACTGCAACTTAGAGAAAACTGAAATCGGAGTCAAGTGAAAGAAGAAAATGAAACCACTTCGATATCTTCTGTCCTCAACACGAGAAGCGAAATCGGAATCGTAATAACCGAACACAGGGGTCTTTTGCCGGATTTCCTTTGGAATTTCCCCTTCACCGAGCTTGACTGAGTTCTGAGCTAAATGAGTAGGGTCAATGTCCTGAAACGATTCCATCACGGGCGACCCGGAAAATTGCCTGTGCTTACGCTCCCCCTGCTTAGCGTAACTCCACATCGAAGTGATGGTTTTGTCCGCTCTACGAAAGAAAATCCCACGAGGAGTAACCAAAAACCTGCAGATCTTATCGATACGAGAATACGCACGAGGGGGGTTCGGAACCATATCCAAAGCTGCCATGTTCAGGGCACAAACGATCAAAGGCTGAGTGTTGACTGCTACGAAAAGTAAGACACCGATGAGAGTACGAAGATCATACTGTAAAATGGGATGTCCGGGCTTGAGTGGACGAACAACATCAGAGGTATTGGGGGACTTGGCGGGAATAGCGCCGTCATAGCCAAGCTTGAGCAACACGGCTTTAATATAAATCCTCTGGTGTACAAGGATGCCATTCTCGAAATGATCGAGCGAAATGTTTTTGAACGATGTGGCAACACCGAGGTCCTTGCATCTCAAACCTCTTTTCTGGAAGAACTTAACTAACTCAATGTGTTCTTTCTCGTTAGCTACATGCAATCCATCATCTACATGAAATGTGATCAATGTGGTGTGCAGTGGGTTATTGTTCTTCACAATTGCATACGATGCCTTGTCAATGGCAAGGGGCTTGAACCCAAACTTAACCACTATCTCATTTAAAACATCGTACCAAAGCCGTCCTGATTCAGGGTGACCGTAATACGCTTTGAGAATGAGCCACACCCATCCAACACGCTCAAAACCAGGTGGGGGGCGTGCGTATATAGTGTAAGGCATGATAGCGTGCAAGTATGCAGTGACAAAGTCAACAAGCCTCAAATCTCTATTATGAACAGCAGCATGCGCAACAAACATGAGAAATGTGCGGTGATGAGCAGTAGGAGAATGTGTACGTTTAGCATTAAAATGAATACCAGGTTCCATTAAATCTCCTCTTTTTGCTGTTCTAGCCCTTGCAATAAGTACCGCATTTGGGGTCTGGCTTTACCGTATCTACCCATGTTAGTGGTATTATTTTACTGCCGCTTCTCCTCGCCTCTGTCTTTCTCACCCGTTCGAACGATCTCAACTCTTCCTGCTGCTGTATCTCTTTCTCTCTTGCTGCCTTATTGTCTTGTGGTTTGATATCGGGAGGCAGTTCAATGGCAGAGTAAAGGCAACCATTATGAGCAAAATCGAGCATTACCTCAAGCAATTTTGCGGTAGGCAATATGGGTGGTGGCTGTGTTGACGCTACAGTAGCTGGTGCTACGCTAACTGGAGGAGCAACTGGTTGCTTCTGGGGTCTGACTCTCTTCTGTCCCGCTGCTATGAGATTATCGCCTGATATCTCACCCTGCGTCCATAAACGAAAAGTAGCGGGGTTGGGCTTATTTGGAGATAATACTGACTGAGTTTGTTCTCCTTCGTCCAACTTGGGCACAACTGGGGTTTCTACGCTGACTTCTGGGGGGTTGATAAGACTGGTCGTACCGACTGAAATAATTCTATATTTCTCTATCTCACTATCTAACATTCTCTCTGCTTTTCCCTCTCCGAAGTCTATGTAATGCGTAGGTTCCATCTTTCCTGAGATTGCTTTTAAAGCTCCCCCTGGACGAATGGCACGTCCCTTCCTGATATGTGTGCGCCACTGCTCTCCATATTGAGTCTGAGCTCATTTTTCTCCAAATTCTGGGGCGGGAACTGCTACTTCAACTCCCTGCAATGGCTCCAGTCGGTTCGACAGTCTTGCCTTCCTATTCTTTGCTTTGGGAAAGGCTATCGAACTGACTGGCGGTGTACTGACACTCTCTTTTTCTGGTTGCGGGTTTCCTACCGGATCATGGACTTGTGGGGTGACTGGTGGGGACAACTGTTCGGCATCCGTATCACTATCACTTTCCACTACCACAACTTCTTTTTCCACAACTACAGAAGACCTAGAAGCACCCGAAATGGGCAAACCCTGTTTCCTAGGATAAATTCCCACTTCAGATCCCTATATTTCTAACACGTCGACGATCCCGCTTTCTTGATTGTTCTCAACATCTCCCCCTGCTGTACGAGACTTTGGGGCTGGTGGATCCTTATTCCAGCTTACCCTCTCTGACTTCTCGTCCTCTAGGGGGTCTATCTTGAGAACCTTAGCAGCTACTCTTTTTCTCATGCGATTCACATCGAAACAAACATCTCTCAGATCTCCGTAGATACGTTTGCCTATAGGATCATACATTCTGTAGTATCCTGTGGTTGGTTTGTACCCTAGAAATATGACAGGCACACCCTTGGGCTCTCCCTTATTACTCTCCACCTTCATGATAGCAGCACAACCAATGGGTTTTAGGTGTGACATTAGCGGTTTCTTCTTGAAGATGGACTCAAAAGGGGAAATACCCTTGAACCTTCCGTGTGCGTTAGGTATCCTATTTTCGATGTAAGTAGAGTTCTTTTCCATGTCTGTCCAAAATTTTATGGGCAAACCCTCGTCAAGTCTGGCAGCTGTTGCTGGGCCTTCCATAGTTAGATGTGATCTTTCTATCACTGCATTACTCTTACTGTGGCCCTAAGGGGACGGGTAGAATTCTATTCCTGTACGCTTAACCCAGGACTTAAAAACTCCGTATCCCCTATACTCCTGATCTGACTTGACCATTCTAACAGCATTTCCTGTCTGACGTTCAAAGAATGCAACTGCCTCAAGAAAATAGTCGAAAACTCGTTCTTTTGTTTTAGGTAGTAGTCCTTTATGTATCCGCTAGCTACGCACTTAATGGTGTACTTGTATTTCCTACCATCATGAGACAATACTAAGTAAAACTGAGTATCCATGACTAAGCATTCTCCTGGGGCCCAATCCCTGTCATGTCTGTTCTTCGAACTGTGATCTACTTCTCGCATCTTAGCTAGATTACAGCACTCACACTTTCTCACAGCTTCTCTCCAATCCTGTCCTATGATCGTCCATCCTGCGCCTTAGCTAGCCTATCCATCGCCGCACCGCCTCTACGTAATGCCATGCGGTAAAGTATAACGAAATGGATGTTCTTGCTCGCATCTGGACGGACAACAGGTAAGAGGTATGAGAAGTGGTATGTGTTGTCGTTTGCTTTCTCTCCAAGTTCAGTGTCACATTCATACGTGTATGGCACATAGTTACAACCATGGTCACATCCCCATCCACAAACGCATGCTGACACATTTTCACAAAATGGATAACTTGTGATAGCATTTAGTGCTGTGAATTGTTTTGTGGCACTGTGGTTTATGTGCTTCTTCTTTCGATCCTTCAGTTTAGCAAGCTTCTTCCTACTGTCAACCTGCTTCCCTGTGTGTGGGTCAAAGATGAGGTTAGGATCTAGTTGCTTTATGCCAGGCTTATCCCAAACGTATATGTTGTTCTGGGCTCTGCGACCTTGCGCGAGGATTGCTCCCTTATCAACAGGTACGGGTCTGTCTAGCAAAATGACCTGTCCATTCTGATGCAATACAGCATTTCCTGAATTATCCCAAGTAGCGGTAGATATCAGGGTGTATGGCAGATCTGGGTTGTACACCGCATTCCTAGCAACTACGTCTATCTCTTCTCCGACTCCAGCTAACTGCACTGACATCTGACCTTTCAGGGATGTAGTTATGATGCTGTTAGCTGTTCTGAACTTGGCCTGTCATTTCACTAGATTAGTGAACAGTTCTTTGTTGGGTGATATGTTTGTGCTACAAGCACTATCGTCAACTATACTATCTCTAGACAGTTTGACCATAGCATGGGCATTGTGCATGATACTACCACCTTCATTTCTTTCCTCATCTTCTTTTTCAGCTCCCGGCTCTTCAATCGGGCTTGGTCTGGGGACAGGACCTAAGATCTCTTGAATGTAAGGGTGCGCATTAGTATAAGCGATAGAAAGAAAACTTATGGCAAACTGGGTAGCGTCTACATCCTCACTTCTTTTACACATGTTTACTACATACTGTTCTATGACTGTGCGTAAACCTGAATAAAAGACTTTTATTTTTTCATCCCGGTTGTATGCTACCGCCGATCTGAAGTCGACTGCGAAACTCCCCCGGTGAATGGCATCAAACAGTTCAGTGAAGTAGCTCTCTATTCTACCCGGTTGATTGTGCGGCGGCGATGCTACCCTGGTGTTAGCCGTAGGAACACTACCGCTATCCTGTGTACTAGCACTGGCTGGCTCTGTACTACTCTTTGCACTACTTATGGGGCGTTTAGCAGAGGCAGACTGATCTGTACTACTGTTACTGCTAGCTTGACTAGCCGCTAGAGGCCCTGTTGTGCTACTAGAGCTACTACTTGCCGCCTGTGCTGGGAGTAATGATGGAAACGCTTTAACATCAAGGTAGGACCTATAGCTACTCTTTCCCCTACGTCTGATAACAGTTTCTCCCCCGCTGTCATCTGAATCTACTCTATCTTTACTACCTGCCAGTGGGGTATCTGGGGTTTCTGTAGCTATTCTTCTCTCCTATCCTATCTCCTTGAGTTCCGATTTAGTGAGATAATTTGAAGGGGACATCCACTTATTCGGGAATTGACCATACTGACTGCTGTCTGGGTTTGTCCAATCTCCCGGAGTATGTTCAAAGGATTCCTCTTCTGGAATTCCGACCACGATGGCTCGATCAGTCGCTTGGCTAATATTTCCTGCACCATCTCCTCGCAGATCTGTTCCTCTTTGTAACTGAGGCGTGATCCTTTGAGGCGGGGCATAGTCCGACTTGTCGTTCTATCCTGGCGGCAGCATGGGTCACCCCGCCAGCGACAAGTGGGCCGAACAGCTTTTTGTTCTTAAGGAATTGGGCCTTGAGGTCCCGGACAAGTCAGGCGACCCCTGTTGTCGCGCCATGACCTCGTCAATGATGTCATCGACGGGTTTTGGTCCCGTGGGTCATCCGGATACTCAAGTATGGAGTCCGGGTCTTCAACCTCGTCCTTTGCGTCCCGGCCAGGGTATCGCGTGGAGGATTGAGTGTCCCAAGAGGCAAACTCCTGTAGATCGGTGATCATTTCGGCATATTGTTTCGCCGCGGACTTATGGTAGAAGCCGGGGAAGATTTGGAATGCCGCTTCCCGTAAGTCATCGACCTTGCGGGTCATGAGCTTTGTACGGTATGCTAACCCGTCCTTAACGGACCCCAAGCGAAAGGCCATAAGGGGTTTGGACTGTCGGCTTGGTATTGGAATAGGATCATCGATCACCCGATCCAAAACATCTCTCCACCACATGACGGTGGGATGAATTGGAAGGATAATCATAATGTCTTCGCCCCGGTCTAGGCGGTCGGATAATATTTTGGGCACCGCCGTTAAGCTTTCCGGCTGTATCGGATCTGTGCCTTGGTACAATTGCTTCAGCTTTAGCATGACGTCGTCATCCTCCGTCAGCCTTTTGGAAGCATGGTATACCAGGCTCGTTTTGACCCGTACGTATTGGTGAACCCCCTTGGTCAGTTGACCCGGTTGGTCGAAGCCATGTCAAGTCTTCCTGACGCTTCAGGAGTAAGATCTGAGTTTCCCTCTTAGCCGCGAGTTCTCCAAAGTCCTCCCATGGGTCGGGTGGCTTGCCATCCGGCTCTGGGATGTATCCATTGGCGTACACCCATGCCGTACCCTGTGGGGTAAGGCGAGGTTGCTCGGCGAGGTGTCCACCATAGGGTAATGGAGGGGCCGGTGGTACCAGTGTGACCTGAGCCCTACCGCCGTATGGATGCCGTCCTGGGAGGTCTGTTTCCGATTTTAGGATCGGGAATTCAGACTCATCTCGTCCACGTCCATATTTGATAATATCCTGTCCCAGCATAAGCTGCGCATCCATCATTTTGAGATCGGGTTTGCCCAAAACGATAGTGCCTGGGAAGGCCGGGACGACCAAGACATGAACGGTATAAGACATCCCGGACGGGAATTCGACTGTCAACGGGACACGTCCTACGATCGCGCTCCGTTCGTCGTTGGCACCCCGGATATATCCGAGCGGGCCTGTCTAAGTAAAGTCAAACAGCCGTCCATATTTGTATATGACACGTTTGCCCGCGAATGTGATTTGGGCCATGCTATCATTTCCGGTATCTAGGTAGCCCTTGAGCTCTTTCCAGTATAATCTGGTGTAGCTCATGTCCCGTGCCTCCGCCGGTGGGAGGTTTACCGGTTCGGCTCGGGTTGTCAATGCATGTCTTAACTCTGTCTCGGCGAACTGTCGCGCTTGTGATCGCGCCGTCACTCCGAGTCTGTCAGAGTCGTGCAATGGAGTGAGACCCATTTGGCGAATGACTGCCGGGACGATGGCTTTGTCACCCCTTGTGGCGGGTAGGACCATAGTGGTTGCCACTTGGAAAGGTGAAGGGGTGTATCCGACCGGCGGTGATGGGACAGCCTTGTCGTCGGGGCGTGGTATGCGTGGATGATTGACATCGCATCTATCTAATGACCGTACCCCTTGTCAGACTGGTACGCCGATCTAATAGGGTCGGCCCTGAGTATATATCATATGAGCGTGCCCCTGCATATACTTTATTTACCTTGTTCACAAAAAGGGCGGGTTTTTCTACCTGCCGGACACTGATAGGCCTCGCGCGTCTTACGCGAGGGTCCGAGGGCTTACTGGGTGCCCCCCCATCACATATACTTGATGTGATCGTGTCAGGATCTACAGCCGGCGTCGCCTTTGCGACGGTGTCTTTGGGTAAGGGATTGGGTAAACCGACCTCTATGGTAAGGTCAGCGACCGTGTCCGGCTCGTTCGGTACACGCTCCCGACGGTTGTCGTCGCTACCCATCACTATATCCTTATCCCTCGTCACAACGCTATCCTCTATCGGTGAGGTCGTAGCCTCTATGGGACTATACAGAGTTTCGGTCGGCGATTGGGCCGAGACCGGGAAGAGAAGAGTCGGAGCCATTATGGTAGGCTGCTCTGTGGCTGTCCCCATGGCGGGCGCCTTAGTTTGCTGGCCAGCACATGGCATATCTGTCCCACTCAGGAGCAAGAGAACGCTCCCGAGGGCGAAGCACCACGTGTCGTTGACTCGGGTGTGGACGCATTGGGTTTCTTGTTTCCCGTCTTCGCCTTTTTGACGCCTGCATGAGCATAGGGGCATCTGAGGTCTGAGAGGGTGAGTATGTGTATGTAAGGTACCGATCAGGTGTTTTTTCCCGGGCATATAGCATGCCACTTCGTCGTACTTCCTGCCCTGGCTTCAATACCTTTCCACCCGAGCTTTGGCCTCGGTTGAGTACTGGGCCAGCCAGGGCGGGTCTTGCCCGGGCGGCAAGAAGTACGTCGTCCCATCGGGATGGACGTCGGGAATTCGGATGCCTTCGGTGTAATTGTCCTTAGGGTTGAGGATCCATTTGCCATCCCTCTTAACCTTGGATCGCCCCACGTACCAACGGTGGATATACCATTTTATTGGTTCCACCCGTTCTTGACCCTGGCGTAGGTGTTGGTATTGACAAGAATTCGACCATTGGCACGGGGCGACCCACAGTCGGTTGTCCTCAAGCGGGTTGAAGATGACCGCATGCATCATATAATCACAGCACTCCGCACCTGGGCTTTTGTGCCACGGTCCCGCAATATTCTCGTTAAGAAGACCAAACGGGCAATTGTATGGGCCCGGGATCGGTGGGAGGTGAGATAGCGGTTTGACCACGCCGTTGTCACCGAGTTTTCTCTTGCCCGACTTACCCTCGGATGTGGGCCCGCCCCGTGTAGGAGGGTACGGAACCGGGGGCGGTGACAACGGTGGCGGAGATGCGAACCCAGAGGAAGGGTAATACTGGTAGGGCATGGGCGGTGGAGGAGGCATGGGCGGTGGGGGAGGCAGATATGGGAGTGCCGTCCCGACAGCCGGAGGCATCGAGTTGAACGTGCCGGTGGCCGGGTTTGCAGAGTTGGTCGCCCCCCCAAATGGAAGTGAGGGCGGTGGAGGGGTGTACGACGAGCTAGAGGAGCTCGAAGAGCTATAGGAGCCCCTGGATGAGCTAGACCACGATTGACGGCGGTTGGACCAGCTGCTGCCGGTCACAAAAGTCCACACATCAAATACTTGGCCCGGTTTGGCCTGATGTCCTCAAGCGTGCTACCCGTGATCGTCATTGCTCTAAGCAGGACATCGGCCCGCTTGGCTCTTTCGATCTTTTCGGAGGTAAAGACCTCGGCAGCAAAGGTACTGCTTGTCCAATAGGACACTTCGCACATGCGGTCTGTGCGAAACCGCGTGATTTTGAAGTTTGTGTTATCCAAGTCCTGGGCCTTGGTTAGGACATTCCGGACGAACGTCTCGCCATCCGTCCGCCCTTGCTGCGGCTCGGCCTTCACTATCCCGCTCAGGACTGCCAACAACAACGAAGCGAAATCGGTCTTCACTAAGTTGGTTAACAGTTTCTGTGGGAGATCGATGATGGACGAGATTGCCACATCGTCTTGCCACATCCGCCTGGCGGCGTCCTGGACGAGGTCGACAGCAATATGGGGAAGCATGATGTAGCCCAAGTCTGCCGCGGATATGAACTGGCGGAGCATGTAATGTGGAAGCTGGTCGAGTGTGAGTTTCCCCTGCCCCACACCAGCCTCGCCAGTCATCTGCCAAGTAGGCCAGTCCGTGGTGAGTAGCGTCTGAGATGGCCACCCATCCACAAGACTGTTCAGCAGTTGCTTCACATCGGCTACCGTAAGTGCGTGACTGGCCACGATCCGATCCAGGGCAGCATAAGCCATTAGGAGCTTAAGGCCCTCTCGATACGGGAGTCTCGCACTTTGCGTGTGTGCTGCAAAGTCAAAGTTGACATGGTCACGAATGGCTCGCAACGCCGCGTCCACCCGTTTATGACTGGCGTCTTCAGTCTTTGTCTTAGGTGGGCGATGGCGTTCGATGGGTGCATCCCTATCTATGTTTTCATCCACCATATTCCGTCGACTTGATACACGACGAAAAGTAATTATCGAGCTACCCCCCGGTGTGGAGGCAGTTCGATTGTCACCCACTGCATGCACGGCTATTTGGATCCGTAGGCAGTCGGAAATGGCTTGGAGGATGAGGTCTACCACAGTGAGGTAGTTGGTTACATAGAGGGTGGCCGCCGGATGAGGGGCCACTTGGACTGTGGTCTCCTCGTCGGACAGGTCAAGGAGTGTCGCAGGAGTGGTTCGGATCTTAAGCCATGTTAGGAACAATGATACCTTGGCAAAAGGGTCAGTCGGGGTTTCCACCGCGTCAAGGAAAAGCACGAGGTCGTCATAGGCTGGGGAGGCCTGTGGGATTATGGCATCCCGCCAGTGTTTTTGTTTCATCAAAACACGTTCCCACATCCCAGTGACGTTCTCGAGTCCCTTGAGGGTGACTACGGCCCTTGTCGTGAGGTTGGTCTGGACACGGTTTAGGTAGTTGGCATCGGGCCAATACAGAGTGTCCACGCCAGTGGCATCAGGTGCAGTTACGGCAGTGAAGATAGCTGTTTGGTCACTAGCGTATTTGCTGCAAGCGAGTGTTTGCCTTAAGCGTGTGACTTGTTGGTGGTATGTTTGCCAAGCCTCATCGAGAAGCCTGTCGCGACACATACATAAGTCCTCCCAAAGTGTTATAAGGTCCACTATCGATTTGGGTTCTATGAACCGTGGGTTAGTGGACATTAAGCCAAGAACCTTGTCTTTTCCATCCACCACCATGGTTGCTCTGGTCCAATGGTTGATGTCCCCATACATATTGTTATTGATATGAGGGGCTGCGAGAGGGAAATGGTATTGGTTCGCAGGGTCAACTGGGGATGCTGGCCATGTCCCGTCATGTCCAAACTAGCTTGAGGACAGGGATGACAGGGATTGTGGTTCGGGTCAAGAGCAATGCGCCCCCAGCGTCTCTCCATGGGGACTGTGGGATAGGTGCAGCATTTTTGGCATCACGACCAAATATGTCGGCACGATTCGGCACGGGTGTCTGCAAGGGACCGGCCCCAGTGTTTGCGTCGTCAGCTTGACCTTGATTGTCCATAGCTGATCGATCAGCCTCTTGTGTGGGGCGAGTCCCACATACCAGCCATTATGGGTTCGTTCACTTGGGGTCGTTTCCTTTTGTGGATAGTATTACGCCGTGCACGAATTGGTGGCGAAGTGTCAGTGTGGGGGACAAGGCGTCTTCTGGCAGACGTCTTGTTTGGAGTGTCAGCAGCTTATTTTTGTGCAAGACGTCAGCTGTTGGCCGTCTTGATTTTTAAGCAGCGTGTGGCTTGGTCTGTAGGTAATACTATTGGTTCGTTCGTTGTCTGTATAGAGACAGTTGTTATTGTTATTATGATTATTATTCAGCCCAATGGCCTCAAGGCGTTAAACTGTGACGCCAACTCATAACCCTTTGGTGGTAGATGCTGGGGAGGAGGGTCGTTGCGCGCGTAAAAGATCTTAAACTCCGCATATGCTGGTTGATAGCCCAGGACCCAGCAGACACCAGATGGTTATGGGTGGGGTTTCGAGGCAGCTCTAGCAACCGCGCTTGGTGTATGCACTTGCACATTCGGTGACGTCTTGCAAGAGGTTGCTGGGACTGCGGAATAACCTCGGCTTAGTGCAGTCTTGCCCTCAGGAGCTCCATCGGTGGCCCCAATCATCAGGCGAGAGACTGACACGGGGGGGGTGGAGGACCTCGAACAAGGGTATTGGAGGCTTATGTCCGTTGAGGATATGCCATTAGCTGCATCAGTACGCCTCAGATATAGTATTATTATTATTATTATTATTATTATTATTTGGACACCGTGATAGCCCAGTGGTCAAGTTCTACCATCTGGGCCCTGTCGCCAGTTCGATTCCCGTCGGTGCCACCAGTATTTTCATTGAACATACCGGTCCGTCTGGAAGTGTTGGAACTGCCCTTGCGGGGGTTTCATTAGAGCCTATCGTCAATTCTTCGTACTCCCCTCACGGGTGAGACGATGGAGGCGCATGTGCAGATTTGCATCAGCCATTGCAGAGAAACACTATTATTTTTTTTTAATTTTTTTTTCTGTGTGTGTGTGTCAGCAAGTGATAGGATGCGTGAAAATAGGTTTGAGATTACTCACCCCCCCCCTCCCCCCCTTTGGTAGGGGAACCTCACGCCGTGCGAAACACTCGCCAGTTGTATTGGAACTGGAGCACCCTACAATTACAGCACGACTCCGTAACTGAGAGATACGTAACTGAGAGGTAGGGAGGAAACGATACTTCTGAAATAGTCAGAAGTGGTGGTCCCTTTTCCCAATAGGAAGGTGAAAAGGAATAGGGAGCTGGTTGCTCAAGCGTTGCTTATCGTTTGGAACTCTCGGTAGGGTGTCCAATCCCTGGCTGGGACTCCTTAGTTTCCCTTTTCAGCTTAGGAAGTTCTGTGTGGGGTAGAACGAACCTACCGAATGCGAAGTAGGTAAGGACTCCTTGGTGAGCCACAATAGGAGCACTGCTGTGAAATCCTTTCCCTGACCCTAGGTGACCTGTTGGATATAAGTGGGTGAGGAGGGAGTAAAGTGTGGAGGTAGGAGAGTGATTTGTTGCTTGAAATTTTCGACGAAATTGGAATCGCCAAAAATGAACAAATGAAACGTCTGGCTGACGTCACTCTATCTCTTTTGTCTTGGCCTATATTCCCACTAACTAGCCTCCCTTCCCCCTGCAAATTGGCTACAATGGAGGGGCTGAGTATGAGCTAGTTTGCACAATTAGACTTTGGTGCACAGCACTCGTTTTCTGTTTTCTGTCTGTCTATGTTTGCTCTCTACTCCCTTGTGCACTTTGGATGCTTGGAAGTGGGCACGAAATGACAGAACAAGTGAGTGTTCTTGTTTGAAGACAAAATTGATTGTCTGTGCAGTCTGTTTCGGATGATGGATAGAGGATATGACGTGGTTTGTAGGTGTGTGTGTGGGAGTTCGTTACTGTCGTATACGTTTGCTCCCCTTGCCACCCAACCACCTATACTACTCTTCTCGTCTATCTCTCTGTTATGTCCTCACACTATATATACGATTGGTTGTATTGTGCGGGAGGAGGAGATAGTGGGTGGGTGTGTATAGGTGTCAACAGGGATTGAGTTGTACGTGTCTGTTTGCCACACGTTCTCGCCTTGAAAATTGGCAGAAAATGAACAAATAGGAACAAAACACACACGTCCTCTCCTCCCTGTATTCCTCTATCTATCTTGTGCAATGGATCCTTTCTGCTTATGTATACGTTGCAAAGAATAGGGATAGCGAAGTGTCAAACTTGGCGTAAAAGGAAAACAGGTATGGGACTCCACTTTTGCCGGTTCGATGTCAAAAGAATATATTTATTGATGTCTATCCGTTTACTCAACCAAATTCAACAACTTCGCCAGTAACCCAATCTTCTTCACTTATATAAATCAAGATCAAAGATGGTGGGAAAATGTGGGAGACTAGCGAAGCCCAAAAACAACCAAGGCAAACACCAGCCAGTTCCCGTTGTCCGGTCTAACGATAATATATTCTGACCTAAAAAGGTAACGGACCTTTTTAGTAATATTATCATTATCCTGTTAAGAGTGTTATTAATAGGAACAATCTCTTATTGTGTCTGGACCGACACGTGGTATTAATAAAGTAGCACATATTTACCTATCTGCGCCTACAGTGTAGTTGCTATCATAGATCATAAGTTATTATATTAATACAATAATAGTGTTCTAACAGTAGTATGGAGCCTCAAGTTGATTAGCGGACTCTGCGTCAGCAGCTTTCATCAATCACTGTTGCAGACTGGATTCGAACTATAATCTTAATTAATAGTTCACGACCGGCCGTATCAGAGTAGCGGTGTCGTTAGAGCCATTACTTATGATCCGGCCAGTCAAGTTACGCGGCGCGTCCTGTTCGCGATTCGTTCTTCTTGTTCTTGTGATTACAAATAATCATCCACCTCGCTGGTCTCTGTCGACACATGATGTTGTCGTAGTAGTAGTTAATAGGAGGACAGTGTCAGCTCCTATGTTTGGTTTTTGTTCGTTTGTGTTCTGTTCTCCTTCAGTCGATTGACTAGTGAAGAGAAACACTAATAGAGAGGGTAGAGTGAGATTCCCTGTCCTCTATGTAACAATGTTTGAATGTTTGTTTTTGTTTGAGAGAAGTAGTCCTTGAGACTTTCTCCGATTTCTTGCCAAGTTCTCCTTGCTCAAATTGCTTTCTCCTCCTCAGCTCCTTTTCTATATCATTGTAACTGGTATGAGGCACTAGGGCCTACACACAGATAGTAATAGAGAAGCTAGAGAAGCTCTCCTTGAGAAGTCGACAATTGGTCGGGTAGGTTCTCAGACCTACCTTTTGAAAACGGTCAGAGATTTGCAAAAATACTCTGACGTATGTGTGAAATAATGCAGATAAATGCACAAACTAGAAGGGTAGAGTGTTGTGCTCCTGTCCCTATGCTTGTTTGTGTTTTGTGTGTGTTCCTTCACTCCTCTGTCCACCTTCTTCTTGGTCTCTGTGTGAGAACAGCAAGAATGACAGAGAGTCTGTACAATATCTGATGTCTCCTTGTGAGCACACAGATATGGATTGGGCTAGAGGGTACAAGACACCTACTCGAGGCCAATCAAATTATTTTTTTGTAAACTGAAAGCTATGAGTGTTCTGTGTTGGAGTATTTGTTTTTTGTCTGACAGGTCAGTAAAAATTCGTTCTGGTGCCCGTGTGGCAATGCAGAAAGAAATCACCCTAGTGATGTGGACTCCACTTGAAATGTAATGCCCCCAACGATAGCTCGTACTGAGAAAAGTCTGTAATACAACCACAGTCCTCAAAAGAGAATCAGTGATGTCTCGTTGTATTAGCTCAGTGAAACTTGAGGAAAACTGCAATAGACCAGGAATAAAATAGCATCATGTCCAATCCGGACAAATAATACTGAAAAATAGGCTGGTGCACCTGTCACCAGGAAAGCTTGAGTATACTTTTTACCTGCTATCCGGGGGGTGATGCCTACAACGATGGCCCTTCAACTACCTCGTTGTTAGACTATAGATTTGGTAACTAATATCCATGTATTTAACCGGGTTATGCGGTTAGATCCCCTATCCGAATAACTAATGCCAATCCACCTTAATGGACCGAATGGGTATATCTGCCACCATGAAGTGGGTCCAGTTATTGTTCTGTTATTAATACCTACCAATCGTTGTAGTCATCCGTTACTGTTGGGTAAAGTATAATCATTAAAGTCATTCTTCGATATATCGTCAGTCAATAGGTTATGAAGCCTTCAAGCGCCGTTGCGCTGGACCCCTTGGAGAGTGTCTCCAAGAACCGAAGAAAGCTGGCACCTACACCCAGAGGGACGTTGTCTTGTTCGTGTTTGGTGTCAGAGCAGAACTAATTTCTGTCTACGGTGTGTGGTTGATAGGTAACTGGAGTGGCCCTGTGCGAGTTGAGCTGAGTCTCAGCGCAGTGGGTGGTGGTTAGAGGCCGTTCGAGCTCAGCCAGCCAGCCCACCAAGGCGTCAAGAGCTCCCCGAGGAACGTTCCGTGGACAGTGGCGAAGGAAGCCAGACGTCCAGCTTCCAGTTCTGCCGGCAACGACGGTTCCCGGCAACCTTTCTCTGCACAACAGTCCTGGCTTTGATCCGGTATTGGGTGAGCATTCTAGCAGTGGCCCGTTTACGTTCGGCCCCACTAGCAAAGAGCTCGTTCATTCGTTTGGCGTCAGCCGCCGACGTTGGACTTTTTCCCAGAGGGCTGGTCTGAAGGACCCCCAGCTGTGGCGAGAAACCCAAAAACCAACAGTTCCAGTCGTCGGGACAAGAGGCTTTGCTCTCCTTTTGCCGACGTACGCTCAACAAGTCTCTGATCAAGTAGCTTGGGTAAGCATCTTTCCCAGCACTGTCAAGAGTGAGTCTACATAGTTAACACCTTCCTCTAAATCACCGTCTGACAGACCAACGTCACATTCAGTCACACAGAGAGAGATAGAGGATGAAGAAAAGCAAGATCACACGAGGAGAAGAAGAGAGCTGAAAGATGAGTTGCTCGCTTACCTCATTTCCTCATGTGAGCTGAATCCGGATGCTATGGCATTGTTGCCTGAAGCAGAAGGTGAACCAGCAAGATTCTGGAAAGCTATAGTAGATAAGTACAGAGGATTAGACGACATAGCTAAGGCAGGTCGATTAGACAAGCTAGACGGTATGCAGGGTCCTAGTTCGATGAGTAAGGTAGAAACATGGCTTACAAAGTACAAGACACTAGTCAGACAAGTCGAGTTAGACGAAGAGCAGAGTCAGACTACAAGAAATGTAAGAAGCTATTTAGATTCCTACAACACCTAGACCCTCTGTCAACCCTTTACACTACATGGCAGCACATGGATCAAAAGATGGGACTGGAAACATCTAACCCTAAAGATAGTGCAGGTCACACAAGAGTACAACAACGAAAAACTGTACAGGAAAGTAATAACACCGCAAAAAGAAAAGCAGTAGTGTTTAGTAGTGTCGACGAAGAAGGATTCTGATCTAAAATGCTACTGCTGCAAGCAAGCTGGGCATATGTGTTATGAATGTACGTCGAGGTGTGTACGAACAGATTGCAGAGAGGGAAAGCGAGGTGTCAGACACACAGGTAGTGATTGTTCTTTCACTAAAAGCATATCAGCAAGACAGGGCAAGACAACTAAGCCATCAACTGACAGACCACGTAAACCCACTCAAAGGATAGCTCTTCTGACAAGTCTAGCTCTAAACACAAGCTAAGGAAAGGCAGCACAATGAACAAGAGAAAAGGACCTAGGAAAGGTAAGTTCATTTGTGTAGGTGAGGAGCAGGAGGAGGAAGAGAACGAATCATCACAAGACGAGAAAGAGTCAGTAGCTTCACTAGAGGATGAAGAAGTAGAGTCACCAGAACAGTCAGATCAGGGTAGTCAGAAAGATGACGATAACGACGAGACTGAGGACTCACTACAACTCATACAGTGGATACACATGAACGTGGAAGCAAAGAAGAGGGAGAGTAAGAGTAGGCCTCAGACCAACCCTATCCCCATTCCCATCGCACGTACTCATCAGCAAGTTAAACCTCTAGCTAGACCCCCACAGGAGTTTAGAGGGATTGACCCCAGCATCTTTCACGTCCCATACTTCTCTAGCGACTTTTTGCTGAAATACGCATTACTAGAAGCACAGAGTAGACATTTAGGGCGCGATCTCTCGTTAGTTTTGACAGAGCTTTTTGGTGTTGTCCCCATTGACACTGTCCCCTTAGAGCCAGTTAATCTTAATTATGCTAAGGTTTGGAGATCAAGAAAGATTGAGAGTCACACCAGAAGAATTTTTGATCCCTGATAACAAGAGATGCGAGGGCATAGTCAGAGAGACAGGCAAGCGATGTAAGTGGACCTTAGGCCTTTATAGAAAAGGAGGACCGGGAGCAAGCGCAGCTTGGAGGCTGATTAGGTACAAAAACTGCGTGTTTCACAAGCCAAAACTCAGACCAGACTCTGACAAAAGCCCTGACATGACAGAAGAAGCGAAAGCTCTCATGATAGCCGCTCTAGCAGAGATTAGAGACCCCGTTCTATACGATCGTGTTTACAAAGGGATACCAAGAGATCAGGATGGATGTCCTTTGCCCCCAACACACCTAGCAGCGATCTCTAGCAATATTCCACCAACTTAAGATAGGAACTATGGCCTTATGCGTGAACAGTGATAGGCCTAGACCACCTCATGTAGTCAGGATGGATAGTGCGCAGCCAGTTAGTCCAGCACCGACGGAAGCTAGTCAGAGTGAGAGCGTAAACGAAGGAGTAAATGAGACAGCAAGAACTGATCGATCAGAAAGAGAAGATGAAGATCGCCGGTCAGACTGGCCCCAAAGCCGGATGGCAAACAGCGCTTGTGCATCAACTACACCAGGGCTGAACAAGATCATGAAGAGCGTCGAGGCTCCTATCCCTCGTATGCGAGATGGTCTTAACAAGCTTCGGCAGGCCAAATTCTTTACCAAACTCGACCTAAAGAACGGTTTCTGGAATATACCGCTCGAGGCGGAAAGCCGTCCGTTGACTGCCTTCGCCGTCGGGGGAAGACTGTATCAGTGGACAGTCCTCCCGATGGGACTGAAGACGGCCCCGGCAATATTTCAGGACTGTATGAACCAGGCTCTATCGGACCCGAAATATGGGGACGCCCAATTCATAGAGACCTACGGCCATACAAACTTATACAGCTTCTGTTATATCGACGACATTGTCATTTACTCCAATACGGAGGCGGAACACCTGGCGCATGTGTCAGATGTGTTGCGTCGTTTGGAGGCCTTCGGCCTGAAGCTGAACCTAGAGATGATACTTGCTATTTTGTATTCACGTAAATTTAACTTGGTAAATTATTATCACTTAAAACAGTGTTTGAGTAACATAATATTAATATATACATATGGTCAATACTAAATCAATACTTTACTTAATATCAAATATTAATTACTTGTATGATTAGTTAAAACTATTTCTCATTAATTTCCATCATTAAGCTTGCATTGACGTTTTTCGTTTTTGATTTACAAATTTTTTTAATTTGTAGGGAGAAAAACGGGTGTGAGCTGAAAATGACGAAGGAGATTAAGGAGCAACAAAAGGAGATGGGGTGGAGAGACGGCCTCTTGTGGTACAAAGGCCAACACGGGCGCTATGCATCACAACCAGACAAATAGACTCTCTGGGTTCCTGGAAAACTCAGACACATCATTTGTTCCGCCGGACGCCATTCGTTCCCTCCCGCGCCCTAACACACGCACAGCGCTACACTCTTCTCTTTCCTCTGTATTGCATAAGTCTATTCCGAATTCATTCCCAACTTCCAAGACTTCGTCAAACCTCTGCGGGATTTCTGCCTTAAAGGTGACCCATACGGGGAGCGGCCGAAGAGACGTATAACAAGTTGAAGGAAGCTTTGACCAGAGACCCTCTTACAGAGAGCGGGTCAGTCCTAATTCTACCCGATTTCGAAAAGCGCTTTGTACTCGCTACTGACGCATCCAAATATGCAGTCGGGGCGGTATTACAGCAATACGACTCCGCTCACAAGCAACTCCGGCCGATTATGTTCGTCAGCAAAAAGCTGACCCTGAACAGGTGAACTACTGCACACGGCGAAGCGTTGGCGATAGTGTGGGCGTTCAGCCGGCTGCGAGAGTACTTGTGGGGCGCACCGAATATACTAGTCCAAACCGACCATGCCAACCTGAGATGGCTCATGGACAAGGAACATACGGGCCGACTAGCGCGATGGCAGTCAGAATTAGCCTTGTATGATTTCACCATAGAGTACATCAAAGGCAAGGAAAACACGGTCCCGGACAGCCTTTCCCGAATGCCGAGAGTCAAAGGCTCCATCGGGGACGGACTTGACCGGTTCGCCTTGCACACACCAACGGCATGCCTTGTCGGGTGGATTGGCAACGATGACTGGTTGGCCAGCGAACACACGCCGGGGTTCACAGACACACTGCCTACGGGTATGGCATATATTGCCACCAGCGCCATCAGCTGGCAACCGGGATATAAGACGGATACCCAAGAGCAGCTGCTGGAAAACCTCGAGTCTATCCGCCGCGTATGCTGCGCTAAGCACGACGCGGAAGACTGGCGGGATCTCCTTGAGGAGATTGATACGTATACGCAGTCAGACATCCTCAGCGAAGGGGATATACGGGAGGGCCAGACCCACGAACATGAACACTCCATGAACGCGTTCTTTTCCAATAAGAATCAGTCGTTCTGGGTGCCGAAGAATGTTCACCCCTCTAGGTCTGCTGCCATCGCAGCCGCAACCCAAACGCAACATACCCGGGATCACATCGGCCTGGTCACCAGCGCCCTACAGCTGGATGAATCATTATGGACATGACCTTGGCCAGCCCTGCGGTTTTTAGTCAGTTAGCCAGGGATTCGAAGGAATGGGGCCCCTTTATATCTCACGCCATTGACGCCCAAAAAATCCCGAGACGAGGGATATCCACCTCAGAAAAAGACCATGGCGTGGCACGATGACCTCCTATGGTACAAGGGGTCCGGAGGCAAGTGGGAAAAGACGCCGTCCAAATGGACGCTGTGGGTCCCTCCACAGCTTCGAAAGGCGATCTTGACCGCTACCCATTGCTCCGCCTTAAACTCTCACCTAGGAAGGGACAAAATGTCGTGGTTCATTTCACGGAAATTTTGTTGCATGGCATGCAAAAGGCCATATCCGAAACAGTGGATACGTGTGAACACTGCAAGCAAATCAAATTTTCGCACGCAAACTCTCAGAGGGGCCTATACGGCGAATACAAGCTTACAGAAGATCTCTTTGAGACGTTGCATATAGACTTCGTGGGCCCACTACCACGAGCAGAACAGCATAACTACCGGTACATCCTGACCGCCATCGACCGCTTTTCGAACTACGTGTTCGCGGCTCCGGTCAAGGAGAAGGACGCAGCATCGACATGCGAGGCCTTGATCGATCACGTCTTTCGGTACACGGGAGTACCCAAGAACGTATACAGCGATAGGGGCTCGGAGTTCACCAATGAGCTCTCAGCACAGCTGTCTGCGGCGTGGGGATTTAAACGGAAGTATGTCACGGCATACTCGCCAGAGAGCAACGGCAAAATAGAGAGGGTCCACAGGCCACTCAAAGCCGCCCTCCAACAATACTGCCGTGATAACCAACACATCTGGCATAAGGCACTTCCGTCCTTTGTGTTCTCCATGAACAACACGGGCTCGAAGGCGTTGGGTGGGAAGACCACTGGCGCCTCCCCAAACTTGCTCGTGTACGGCCGCCATTTACGTATTCCGGAAGATATGGTGCTCCCGCACCGCCCGGAAGGCGGATTCCTAGAACACGAAGAGCTCTTCGCATGTCGCATAAGGGTGATGGCGGAAGCTCGACATTATGTGGCCAAGGCCCGAGAGGCTGAAGAGGCCGCCAAAACCAGAACACACCATCCAAGGTCAAGTATGAATCGGGAGAGTACCATGCGGGGTACCTAGTATTCCTATACGTCCCGCAGGTCCCCAACTTGGTCAGTGTGAAGCTCTTCCCTATGTGGCAGGGACCCTACACTGTGTTGGAACAGGTAGGGGCCCTGACCTACCGCATACAGGGTAAAGGCAAGACACTAGTGGTCCATGTCCGACGCTTAATGCGCTTTAACCCCATGCTCGACCGAAACGAGACAATGGCGGATGCTATCCAAAAGCTGAACGTAAGCTTGCGTGCCCCGCCTAAGCGCCGTGACAAGAGGGCCGAGGCGAAGGCTAATCCCGATCAGCCGATCCCGGTCGCGGAGAATAACGCAGCATCAGCGCCCAGCCAAGAGGGTTTGGACGTCGACCGAGATGACGGACCCTCCCCGGCGGTCATAGCTCCGCGGCCGGATATCCATCCGCAGACCGAACAGGAGGAAAAAGCGGACATCGCCCCTCAGCGCCCACCGGGTGAGTCCAAGCTGAAGAAAGACGAAGACGTTAAGGCCATCCATTGGCACGTGGGTAAGGTATATATCCTCCGTCCACCGACGGCCCACGTAGGCGACGATTGCCTAAATGACTTCTTCCTAATGAAAGTCAAGGAATGGGAACCAAAGGTCCGCACCACCAGGGCGAACAAAGCGACCTCGGCCCAACCGCCCATCCTACAGTTCTATCGGTCACACCAAGACCTCGACGATCCTGAATCCCGAGTCTTCTACCCGGTGTATCGGGACGGGAAAAACGTCGAAACGTTCTGGAAGGGCATTACCGATAAATCGCCCGGATACAAGCCATGGCAGATCCAAGTATGGCCGCGCATGGTGCTAGACTACCCATTCGACCTCCAACATGGCCGAATCCCAATACGGGTATGGGACGAGATAGCCGCCGAAGGCATCTCTACCGCTCTCATAGGGGCACCAGCACCGGGGAAATACAAACCCGGCCGATTAGGCCAAGCAGCTAAATCCAAACGAGCTCGAAAGTAGTCGAGGTGATGATCGAGGAAACGCATAGCCAAAACACGGGTAGTATAGGGGGTACCGGGCCCAACCGCACCGAGCGGAAACCTAGCCACTGCCATACTAGGGACACACCCGAAGATACCTCTGTCTTGTTTAAAATACTACCTAAGTCCGCTCTTCCACGGGAAAGAGGGGATTGGACCTAACATGATGTAACAAACGGGAAAAATGACCCTGCCGTGGGGTGCGACGGCCCTGAAGGTATCTTGGCGGGTCGGTAGTTGGTGCTACCACCATGTGTCGAATAATTTCTGGCTAGCTCAACCTGGCCATTGCACATCACACTCGCCTCCTCTCGAGTTGCTAGCCCGCGTCCCGCGGCTCTGGCATGTGTAGGGTGTGATAAATTATTCTCCACAGAATGTTACGTCATTTATGTCACGTCCTCCCTATCTTGTTGTTTGGGTGGAAGGTTGAAAAACACCAAGAGCCATAAGCATATATATTTCATTCATGCACTTAAGTGTCCCTACTCCTAGACAGCCCGATTCATATATAATCCCGAGGCATTAAGTACGGACAGGCGAAGGGATCCAAGGGCTTACGTCGCACCCAAATCCCCTTGTTGACATGTACATAAGTAAGCAAGTGTGCAAAGACGACAAACATCCCATAATTCATAGCAAACACACTTGCCTTGCTCATAATTTTGGCTCACAGACATACTGACAATCAAGCACTTAATATGCCACCTATAGGCATGCAAACAGCGCTGGAGCAGTACCTAGCGTTCCTATTAGCGTGCGTGGCGTCGGTGTGCGTTATCGCGGTGGTACACTTGCTAATGCAAGTCATTGCGGTCGACAAGGGGAAATTAAAGCATCGGACCAGAGGCAAGAAGGCCAGCCGATAGCAGGGGCGCCGCTGGAGGCCAAACAACCGTCTGGGTCCGATTTACCTATGTAGGAGAAACCCAGGTTCGCCACCCCACCACACAAACGACACAAAACAGCACACTCGGATTCCAAGGGGGCCGGAACCATTCCGGAGGGACCCGCCAACCCCGACCGAGCCCCACTTCACCTAGAACCCCACTCAGCACTCTTTCCGATCACTCGAACACCGAGCCTACCCACATGAGCCCCGGAGGGAGCCGCAACGCCGGCTAGTGTTGCGCGCACACCTTCCTCACCTCCGACGGATGAGGATGTCGACCCAGAGGGTATCCTTCAACAACCATGGGTTGACCCGGAACCAGGGCGCGTATCGGACGAGTTCGATCAATCCGACACCGATTACGAGTCGGGTGAGGCCTGATGCTGAAGTCATGGCGCGCAACCGAGCTAAGCGACGCTTAAAGGCTCGCCGGGAATACTGGCGGCGGTTCGGGTGCAAGGATAAAACCGAGCCCGATAAATACAGCGACGGGTTAAACCCGGTCGAGGAGGAAAAACCCGTCCCCGCGCCTTTCAACATGGATTATCAACACCATCATTCCCCACCATCTGAACAACCCCGACACTGGGGCAGGAAAGAGGAATTTGTGGCATACTTCCACAAAAAGGATGATATCCCATACGTATACTGCCCGATCGACCGACCGGTATACTGTCATGGGGATAGACCGGTAGGCCAGAAAATCTACCGTCTCATCCGATGGGAATCCAAATCAGGGAAACCCAAACCTCCCCCTTCCAGCCCGCCCCAGAGGGTCAACTATGCACGCGTCAACCGAATATTGATGCCGTATCGCATCCCGATGCAAACCATGTTACGGGGAATGGATCCCCACCTCTTCCAAGGGAACGAGGCGAGCGAGGAGTACGAAAAACCCGTCCGATACGCCTTTGATCCGGCGTCACGCCAAATGCACCGCATATAACCTCCGTACCCGGATATCACGGACGCAGAGCGCCGCCTACGGCTTGAATGCCCAGCGCTCAAACATAGAACCAATCCGCGCTCTAATCCGTTCAAACCAACGGCGGAGCCATATCGGCATATGCTCGTTGGCAACCAGGTCAACCGGGTATCGGACCCTCACTATTTTGAGGACGAACCGGCCCACGGGGTCGTCCCTGAGGAAAGCATACCACCGCCACTTCCACCAATGCAAGATGAGCGGGGGGTATACTCTCACACCCCATCCTACTACTACGCGGCACATGACGAGAACCGTCTCCGAGTGACCTGCGGTGGTGTGCGTTCAGTGCCCTCCAACGGCAGCTATAATTGCGGACACAAGTGGATCCTTGACCCCGACCTATACATGTCACCAGAGCGATGGGGACCACATATGTGTCTGGAGCACAAATCTCTTGAGAGGGAACGACCACGGCAGTACCCAGTTACTAGATCGTGGGAAGTTCCTCAGGGCCCGTCGACCTGGCCCGAAAATCCACTCCCACACGCGGTACCCTACACATCCTACATCACTGACCATGGAGCAGTGGGCGTTGACTCGGACCATCACGGGCTGCGCTAGCTTGTCCGATCAACAAAGGGCGTATGTGCTACGATTCTATAGCATCAAAGCGCTGCCCAAACAGCTCTTGGAACCCTACGAGCTCCGAAGGCTCCGATGGTGACAATTAGATATCAGTTCCTACTACCGACTGCTGGAGAGGGCGGGCCTACCCCTCCCGGACGAGGTTCAGGCATATCGGGCCTATCACCTCAGAAAGGGCCGCGATCTCCCATTCAATCTGTCGGCGGAGGGTGACGAGTTGCGCCAAATCAAGGAGGCCCTTGGAGTAGCCCTTGAGGAGAGTGCCTAATAACCGTCACCTACCCCCTGCCTATCAGATAGTGGCGTCACATATATTTCACCCTCGCCTCCCTACCATAGGCGGAGCTAGTATTGCCCCCAGCCACCTACAATCCCCGACCGATTTCAGGGAGTGGCAAGGCTACGACAAAGACATTATCTCCGTTTTCAACAAGAACACATGGCGGTATGGCTCATAGCCATTCGCTATCGCCTGTTCCGAAACGGCCATGAATACCTACTCAACATCTTGCTTGACCGCGAAAATGCCCGCCCAACCGACCCTCAATGCCTCCAACCCTGGGCGGAGAGGTGGGCTCGAAACTTCCGTTATGACGCTCGTCCAGAGTGGGACAGCGCGGTGCAAGACGAAGAGTTCAGATGGCACAAAGCTACAAAGCCATTGGACTATATATATCACTCTCGACACTGTTACCCACGGTGGGAGCAAGTGTACAAATATAAACTCGGGGATATAATTCAAAGACTATACCCTGAGTACGACCAACCACGGTCGTCGATCCGACCGTTCGTACTTTCTGATGACGAACGGCAAATGATCCGCATCCAACTCGATCACGAGCGCGACGATCCACCCTCCGACCAACCAGAGGGGCGGTACCGCTCACCCTCCCAGTCCAGCACAGAGGACGATTTCGTCCGATACGTGGAGGAAGACTAGAGAGATGTGTTTTGAGACCCTCCAATAGGGGTTGTATACCTTCCTAGACACTTCCAAAAGTAACTTCAAGCTGGCTCTACACAATTGTATATGTCTATACAAAAAGTCCACCGAGGACACCAAAAACGAAACAAACATCTAGACTGGCACTTGAAAGCGCCCGTTCATTCCAACAAATGGACGACCTACTGGCAAGTTTGTTGTCCATATATAGCTAACAAATTTGTTCATAGGTGGACTCTTATTCGGGCCCAATTGCCTTCTGTCTAATAAGGGGATCAGTAGCGCGCTGTGAGGGTATATATCCGCAATCTGTCCGCTAAAGGCTAGATTGTGATTATATACTTTTCTCCACCCCAGCAAGGGATTCGGGACGCAACTTTGAGAATACATTCATCCCAGCCTACCGCCAATAGGTCAGCTTGGGTGAAGGTATTTTTACGTCCTGGCCCCAATTAACCTCCGCCCCATCCAGGGAGCCCATGGAGCGACCGACATGCCATGTATACGAGTATACTGCATCTCCACGGCAATCTTATCTTTTCTCCCAGCCAGGGAACCCGACCAATTCGGGAGAGCCAGAACAAAAGAAGTTACTCCTCACATTCGGATGACAATGGTAATCAAGGGGGGGGGGAAGTGTAGAGCGAAATTCAAAATTCAAATTTGATAATTAAATTCGAAATCAAATTCGAATTTCGCATATGTTCCGCTTGAAATCCAAATCAGTTGGAGTAACGCATACAGTTACATTTCCTTCCTTCAATCGCCTATCTGATTCCTAGAATGAAGAGAAGCCATCAACCTCGAGCCAAACCTCGACAGCACACATATCAGTCTTACCGCTCACACTGATTTACCTCTCTACTCCTAATCACAAGGGGTTATCGGTATAAACCGATTGTAGGCGCAGATAGGTAAATATATGCTACTTTATTAATATTGTCTATGTGCCTGGCGTTGCCATGTGGCAACATTTGTTGCAATGTGGCAACAATTTTTCAGTACTAATTTTTAAAAAATTCTCACGACTAAACCGTGGCTGTTTTCATGAATAAAACGCTAGAAAACTGTTGGAAAAGTCCCTAACAAGCGCGTCGTAAAATTTCTCGACAAAACTTTTAGTTGAAGTTATTTTTTTTTCTATTGAAGGGTGACCCCTCCCAGTGCACTTTTCCCACGTAAATTCACCACATAACGATTTTTTTTTGGAAAAGATGGAGGTGGGAGACACCCTTTCAGTCCCTGTTGTGCGCTTGGGGAGGGCTTGGGCAAAAAAGAAATTTGGCGATCCCACCTTTAAGGACATTGTGGCTTTGGGGGTGTTGACAGAAAAAGAAACAAAAAACCAAAAAGCTTTAACCACGCTGCGTTTTGATGGCAAGGATTATTACTTCTTCACGAAGCATTTGAAGCCAGAGCCTGGGCAGACAGGGTCGAGTTTGAAGTTCATGAATGCAGAGGAGAAAGAGGTGGAGATGGAGGTTTCGGAGGATGAAGAAGAAGAACAGGAGGAACAGGAGGAGGAACAAAAACAGCAACAGAATCTGGATGAGGCGGGTGAGGAAAAAGAGGAGGAGGAGGAGGGAGGTGAGGATGAGGCTGTTCCCTTTCTTAACCCCAGCCCCTATACAGCCCAGCAAGTGGAGGAGGAGAAACAAAATGTGTTGGGGAAGGGCTTTGACTGGAAAGTGGGTCCCCAGGCAGTGGACTGGGGAGCAGATCGTCCTCGCCACAAGGCAAAGTCTACGATGGAAGAGAAGTTTGACATCTCCCCCCTCGCGTCCCCCCTCCTCTTTCTTTGCCATTTCGTTTTGTTTTTCTTATTCCAGTTTGCATCCATACCCCATACACTTTTTTTACATGTGTCTGGTTTTTTTTTTAATATTGTTATGTCGTTGCAGAGAAATAATGTAATGAAAATTAATTTCAACTCCCTTTGTTTTGTTTGTTTTTTTTTGTCATCATGGTGTCCGCTTTCGTGCAAAATTTTGCGTGATTGCCAAAATTTTTTTATTTTATTTTTTTGTTTTTCCGGTTTGTAGACACTTTCTTCATTTTTTCCCCATGTCGGCTTTAACATCCATCCTTCAGCTCACCAACCAGGAGCTTGCAAAACAACAAAATAATGGTTTAGCAAAAGCATTGTCCACTGAGGAGTTCTGGCTTTTTTTGGGGCTGCTGGTACGCATTTCCATTGCAGACAGGGGTCGAAGAAGGTCGCACTGGGCCCCCAAGGAGGGTGAGGGGACGGATGGCTTGCCAGGAGATGGTCTTGGTGAGTATATGGCGCTGAATCGCTTCGACACCATTTTGAAATGTCTACGTACTGGCCCCCCTGCAACTGATGATGATCCTTTTTTGCCAATTCGAGCATTCGCTGAAGCTGTTGACGCCAAGGCAAGGGCTGCAATCGTTCCTGGGGGGGTAATTACTATCGATGAGAGCATGGGTCAATATACAGGGGAAGGTATGCCTGGCCAAATGTGTGTCCCCCGTAAGCCAATCCCTGTTGGAAGGGAATATCATACAGCGTGCGATGTCGAAACGGGGGTCTGTATCGCCATGGAAATAGTGGAGGGTAAGGACAGAGATAAACACAAGGAGTTCGCCAAAGAGTTTGGAGTCACGACGGCCACTACCCTTCGTTTATCCAAGCCGTGGTGGGGAACAGGTCGCATTTTCATCGGCGATTCTTGGTTCGCTTCTTGCAAAACAGCAGTCGAGATGAAGAAAAGGGGGGTCGATTTTGTTGGAATGGTGAAGACTGCTCATGTGGGCTTTCCTGTGCGGCTTCTACACAGTAGAAGGGGGGGGGGGGGAAGGGCGATTTAGCTTCTGCAACATGCGAAAAGGAGGGGGTGAAGCTATTGGCAGTCAACCAAAACGACCACAACCAGCAGCAAATTATTGCTACCTGCTCCACTACCTTGCCTGGAAAGCCTCGTAATGCTCGTTTTAGCCAGTCTGTGCCCCGTGTCCCCAGGTGCGAGGCTGTGGCCCTTTATTATTCTGCTTTTAATGCGGTTGATATGTTTAATTCCGCACGCCACGGGTCAAACTCTCTCAATTTGTCTTTTATTTTGAATGACTGGAAGAAGGTCGATTTTATGATTTTGATGGACTTCATTATCACCAACGCTTACAAACATTATTGTTTTTTTAGCCAGTCGTCCTTGGCCAACCTCAACATGACGAAGGGCGACAACATGCCGGGGTATTTCAAATCTGTGCTTGCTGCAGCCCTCCTCAGGCAAGGTGCACCCCCTGATTCCCAACCCCCCAATGCCCTCGCTTCTGACCCCCATGCCCCTGCCCAACCTATCATCCCAAAATGCATGGAACTTTGTAGGTACCCCCTAGTAATCATGTCGGACAAAGCAAAAAAGAAACAGGAGGCAGGTAGAGCATATAATGATAGCATAGAGAGGCCCAAAAGGCGTAGGTGTCGTGTTTGTTTGTATGCCTCTTCTGTCAGCAAGTCGTCTTACACGAGCTATTACTGTGGCACCTGTGGCCCCGACATGCCCCTGTGTAGCGGTGAAGGCAGAACGTGTCATGCCTGGCATAAACAAAACGGCAAACCAGCAAAAAAAAAAAGCAGCGGACTTGATTTTCGAGGCCTTGAAGTAGCCTACTTGTTTGTTGCCACGTGGCAACCAGTGCTTTTCAGACTAAGGGCCGGTGTTCTCCAGAAATTGATGCAGCCGCCTCCAACACTTTTTAAATAAATTATTCTTTTTTTACATAGTTAAAAGATAATATGTATTAATATTATTAATAATTTTTTTTATTTTATTATTTTTTTCAGCTCCGGAAGTCCTGTATTTACTGTTGCCACATGGCATCCAGGCATAGGCACATAGACAATATCCCGTGTCGGTCCAGACACAATAAGAGATTGTTCCAGTAGTATTAATAACACTCTTAACAGGATAATAATAATATTACTAAAAAGGTTCGTTACCCTTTTTAGGTCAGAATATATTATCGTTAGACCGGACAACGGGAATTGGCTGGTGTTTGCCTGGGTTGTTTTTTAGCTTCGCTAGTCTCCCACACTTTCCCACTATCTCTGATCTTATTTATATAAGTGAAGAAGATTGGGTTACTGGCGAAGTTGTTGAATTTGGTTGAGTAAAAGGATAGGCATCAATAAATATATTCTTTTGACATCGAACCGGCAAAAACACTCTATCAGCAGCAGTACTACAGCTTTAATAAGAAAAGGCGCCAACAGAACACGCCACGTAACTCAAGTTGACTGGCCGGATCCGAGTGACAAGTAATAGCTCTACCGACACCGTTACTCCTATACCGTCGGCCGGTCCTTAACTATTAATTAAGATTATTAGTTACAACATGAGTGGATATAGACACCGGCTTCATCATATTAATAATAATTTTTGATAATATCTTTCTGATCTTAACCGACAAAACGAAACCGACTCTGGTTGGTACCACTTCTATAATTACTCTCACACTTCCTGCTCTTTAATCAGCCACTGCCACCAGACTTTGTTTGTATTAATACTTGACAGGAAGTGCAAAAATCTTAATAAATTGCATGGACCGCATCAATCAAGCTTCGATTCCCCAATCATAATATTAACTGTTGTTAGCACTAGGTATGACTTTTTTAATAACATGTTATCAGAGTTAACTTACCTGTAATACTATTACCAGTAAGTGGCGATGCCTTCACGCTTGACCCGCTTGAGACGAATGAAGAGCCGCACACCCTGCAAACATTGATAGGTACATGTATATTAGTTACGACCATGTATTTTCCTGGCTTTTAAGAAGTGCATGCTTGCTAAGGTATTTCGTGAGTGAATTCCGGTTCGCAAGATTGCAGAGCAGAGACTAGCAGTAGAATGTGTGCCGGCAGCAGTACCACAATGCTGCCCACCAGAGCCACCAGATCCTCCCGTGACATCTCCTCCAGGTCCTTCCCCACGAAATCGTGAAAGGCCCTGCCACACACCGCACAAATCATCTTGAGTGCGTCTGGTGCAATGGTTTGGCTAAACTCGGCAGGCCTACGTGGCAAGATATTTGCTTATGCATGCATCAATACATACAAACTATGTAACATATATTTATACAACATATGTAAGAGACAAAAAGAAACAAGCTGTTTGAGGAGTGACTCGCACGTGTTGGCGTCGAAATTGTTATCGACAAGCCACTTCTGAATATCGTCGCTTGTCATTTGGGACAAAGGGCTCTCCTCCGTCGGAAAGGGCCCTGGGCCTTTGGATTCGTCTGGTTTGCTAGGAGGAACGGAAGGCTTGTTGGAGAGAGCTTGTTGGGGAGGTGAGAGTCCGATGAAAGAGGAGGAGGGCTTGCGCGGCCGCGGCGGGAGCTCCGGCGCCAGTTCCGCGCCCTCCTGCCCGCTAGGCACCGCGAGCGCTCTGCCACTCTTGGTGGGCGTGCTTGGGGCGTGCGGGGAAGTGACGCGGTTGTTGGCTGCGGCGCCTGCGGCCGGTTCCGAGCTCGCAATGGAAGCGGAGCCCGCAAGGGCGCCAAAGCTGCTCAGCGACACACGCCGCGAGGGTGGGCGGGAGGGTGGGCGGGAGGGTGGGCGGGAGAGCGAGAGTTGGGAGGTGAGTTGCTTAGGTGAGCGACCCGTCGCGTTGGGGGCGGCCACTTCGCTCTTCTCGACCGAGGAGGACTTGTCGCTGTTGCCACGCTCGAGTTTGTTACTGTTCCGGGAAGGCGAGCGCGCCAGCCGCATGAGCGCTTTGGTCAGGGCGCGCGGCGAAGCGAAGGGCGAGGTGCGGGCCTTTTCCTCAGCCGCCACGGTCAGGTGACTCTGGCTGGGCCGCTGGACAAACACGCCGCTGCTGCTGCTGCGACTGTGGTGCCGGCTCCTGGTGTCTATGGTAGATTCTGCGGAGGTCTCGAACGTGGGAAGCGGCGCGCTGCGGCGCGGCAGCGGCGGGGGCAGCCGGTGCGGCATGGGCGAGAGAGAGTCTTTGTAGGAAGCGAGACGATGGGGAGAGCCCACCTCAGGCAAAGGATCAGAAGAAGAAGAAGAAGAAGAAGAAGAAGAAGAAGAAGAGGAAGAAGAAGAAGAAGAAGAAGGGGAGGAGGAGGAGGAGGAAGAAGAAGAACGGGAAGAAGAGGATATGGTATGGGAAGAGGAGTAAGGAGACGAAGGAGAAGAAACAGAAGATGATGACGAGGAGGGGCCTAGAGAAGAGAGGTCGGCTGCAGGTGGCGGCGACGAGGCAGCAGCAGCGGCGGCGGCCACGGCGGCGGCGGAGGGGGAAGAGGCGCGAGGTTGCAAGTCCTGCTTGGGGTCATATTCTGTCAGAATTTCCCCGTCATCCTCAAGTCCCCAGGCCTCCTCGTCCTCCACCTCCATGCCCTCCTGTCCACCTTCAACCTCTTCTGCTTTCACTGGTTCTTCTTGCTCCTCCTGCTCCTCCTCTTCTTCTTTGCGCCGGTACCAAGCCGCCTCGTCCTCGTCCTCCGGCTCGAACATCCCGTCCTGTCCACAGCAGCACACAGCACATCACTGCTGAGACATAAACTACCCGGCCCAGCAGCATATGACCAAGTTGTGTTATCTCCTTCTTCTCCCTCTTGGTCTTTGTTCTTCTTTCCTCTTCCTCCTCCTCCTTGTTCTTCTCCTTTTTTTTCTTCCCTTTCCTTCTTCTTCTTTCTTCCTCCTCCGCCTCCTCCTTCTTCTTCCTTCTTCCTCCTTCTTCTTCCTTCTTCTTCCTTCTTCTTCTTCCTTCTTCCTCCTTCTTCCTCCTTCTTCTTCCTCCTCCTTCTTCCTCCTTCTTCCTTCTCCTCCTCCTGATCCTGATCCTGCTCCTGCTCCTGCTGCTCCTGCTGCTGCTGCTTGCTGCTGCTTCTGCCCCTGCCTCTGCTTGCTGCTGCTTGCTGCTGCTTCCTCTTCTTCCTCTTCTTCCTCTTCTTCTTTCTTCTTTCTTCTTTCTTCCTTCTTCTTCTTCTTCTTCTTCTTCTTCTTCTTCTCTTCTTTTCATTTTTTTTTCTTGTATCTTTTTTGCCTTATTTCCCGTCCTTGTTGAACTTTTCGTTCGCTGATGCTGTCGTGAAGAGGTACCTCGTGGCTGTCGTAGAAGAATTCCCCATTTCCAACCGAGCCTGCAGGAGCCACACAAGAACACAGGCCACGTCGAAGCGCCTGAGCCCCAGCAAGCAAAAGCAAGCAGAAAGCAAGCAGAAGCAGCTGGTGAGCGGGCGGGGCAAGGGGCGGCACCTTGCGGCAGGAAGCTGGAATCTTCCGCGTCGGGCTCGGCGGGTTCGAACATGGAGCTGTCCACGGTGGGGTCCTGGTTGTCTGTCCAAGCAAGACAGCGCAAGGTGAGGACAAAAGCAGGACAATTAAACTGCGACACATGGAAATCGTAGACAACAAGGACGATCTGTGACGAGGATGTTTGCCTGGTTGCGGGTCCAACATCTGCGAACAGCTTTGAGCGGAAGCCAGCATCATGGTTTGCTTCACCTCGGGCTCCAACTGCATCACACGTACACCAAGAATTAAGCATACGGCTGAGATGGGGTGCTGAGGATATCGGTCTTTCTCTGCTGCCCTTGCTACGATATCATGCACAAAATGCTAGGTAATCTCGATGTCCCACCTCTGCCTGAAACTTTTTGGAGAAATGCATGACGTCATAGCTGCCTAGTTCGGCGGGTTTTTTCAAATGCAAGCACCGCATCACCACTGGCCGCAACGCGTTCAGGTGCCTGAGTCCTTTCCTGCAAATGAGCAAGAGGATGTAGGTAATATTTGTACATGGAGATTTATGTATTATGTTGTATGTGTGGATGCAGTGGCCTGTCAAGGGATGAGTGCAGGTCGAGACGGAGAGAGTCTTGTAAGTGAGCACTGGGCGCTAGTGAGCAGATGCTGCAGCACCTGATGAAGGGCGTCTGCAGGAGCTGCGCGGCAGTTGGTCTACGCTCTGCATCTTTCTGTAGGCAAAGCGCGACGAACTGATGGAAATCCTTGCTCCACCACACGGAGGAGAGGGTGGGGGGCGGTTCTGTCATGATGGCCTTCATGACCAGCCACAAGGTCAGGCCGGCGCGGGGCGCGCGCCCCTCCGCCACTTCGATGGCCGTGATGCCTAGCGCCCAGATGTCCGAGTACGTTCCGATCTTCTGGCCCTGCAGGATCTCGGGCGCCATCCACAGCGGCGACCCCACCAAGCCGCCGTCGCCTTGCTTGACGGAGCCGGAAGAGTTGAGCTGGTACTGCACCGAGACTCCAAAGTCCGCCAACTTGACGTTGCACTGCCGATCCACCAGGATGTTGGAGCCTTTCACGTCGCGGTGCACAATTTTCTTGGTGTGCAGATACCTCAGCGCGTTTACACACTGAGCCATGATAACAGCCACTTGTGGCTCGGTCAGCTGTGTGCGTGTCTTACTCAATAGATCGTCAATCGATCCGATTTCACAAAGATCCATCAGAATCCAAAGACGCCCCTGCGAGTCGGGGCCCCAGCAACCATAGTAATTCACGATGGAGTTGTGCCGGCATTGCTTGAGGATCTCAATCTCGTCTTTGATGACTTTGCTCTGCTCCTCGTCGCCCATACCATCGGGTGCAACGGCCTTCACGGCCAGCTGCATGCCCGAGGTCTTGTGCTTGGCTTTGTACACAGCCCCAAAGGAGCCCTCGCCAAGTTTTTCCTCAAGCGTGAAGAGCTCCTCGAGGTTACCCTTCTCCCAGTTGAGGTCCCGGTTCAGGGATAGGTCATGCTTTACATTATAGGGCATTCCCACAGAAAGTTGCTGCACGGGTGTTGGGGGTTTCTTTTTCCTCTCCGGCAAACCGGCTCGAAGTGTATTGGCTTTCTGAGGGTTTGTCCACGAGGAGCCGAACGTGGGTGAGTTGGGCTGCGAGCTGGTCTGCGAGCTGGTCTGCGAGCGCTGGATTTTAGGGGATGTAGTGTTTATGGGATTGGGACGGAAACCTCCTAAGAATTGTCTAGCGAGGCCAAGGCGACTGCCATCTTTGGCTCCAGCTTTTTCCTGAGACAAGCTGCGACCACTGCTATCCACAGAGTCTGAACCTTCCGAGTCCTTGTTGGGGGTGATGCCTCTCCAACGCTTGAGACTGGCTTTGTGTATACTCGCGTCCAGCACACTAAACCAGCCACGCTTGATTTGCGCGCGAGAAGCCATTACCACAATTGTCCGAGACCCCACCGAGATGTTGAACGCACGGCCCTTTAGATCGTTGCGATCGGCCAGGCGTGCTTCGGCGAGGGTTAGGAAGGAAAGGAAGCGGTACTGCTTAGTGGTCCAAAACAAGAGGTCCTGTGTGAGAAAGAAGCGGCGGAGCTTGAGGAAGGGCAGTCTGCCCCGCCCGGCGATCTTGTGGAGAATGCCCTGTCGGATGAGCACGCGGGCGCCGTTGTCAATGCGCCAGGGCGGCGGGTCGGGCTGCTCCCGGATGCGCCGCTCCACTTCCATCAAAGGCTTGAGCCTGCCGCGCTTGTCACCACTGTCCCCCGTCGACATCGGCGTGCCTGCGTTGTCGCAAAAACTATCCACCAATTTCTTGCACTCTGCCAAATCGTTGGCCCACAGGTCTGACTCCTGTGGTCAAGGGTTAGGAGCACAAACACACACACACACACACAAAGGTGTGTGTGTGTGTGTGTGTGTTTGTGTGTGTGTGTGGTGGGGGGGGGGGGGGTGCGGGCATGGGAACGGGGGTAAAAACAAGGTGACACAGCAGGAGTCTGTTTATTTCCCTTCGATTTCTCATGCGAAAATTACATATGATTATTCCTTCTTTTCAGATGCACTTCTCTGTGACTGCGCTCTACCCTACTTTCGGGGCTCTGTTCTCTCCCTTTCTCAGACATACACACATGCACTCCCATACCTCAGTAACCAGTTTGACCGCCATGAGAAAGTCTTGCAGAGTCACGAGCCGCAGCTGCAGCAGCGAGGTGTAGTGTTCGATGGGCTTGTTCTTGTCCATGGCCGTGCTGTCGTCCACCAGCAGCTTGATGCGCTCGTCCTTGAGCACGACCTGCAGCTCTTGCAAACAGCGGTCGTACAGCCAGCCGCTGGACCCCCCGTTCATGAGGTCTCCTGAGGACTGCCGTTTGTGCAGCATCCCACTGGGGCTGTCTCGCAGGCCGCCAGAGCCAGAGAAGGATGCGAAGAGGTCCAGGTAAGAGCGCTGTGCCAGGATCGCGCGCAGAAGGGGTGAGAGGTCAGCCACCTCGTAGACGGGGCCGACTGGTTCAGCAGTAGCACTGTCTGGCATGCCGGAGCCTATTGAGAAGGAGTTGGAGGGGACCATCCCCTCGTCGGAGCTGCCAAACATGGAGCTGGTGCTGCTGGCGCGGCTATGGCGGGGGCTGAGGACTGGAAAGCTCAGGAAGGAGCTGACCCGCACCACGCTGCTGCGGTGCAACCTGCTAGGCAACTGGCCGTTGGACGCTTCTGGGATGTCCGCTACTTCGGGATGCAGCGGAGGGAAGAGTTCCATACTGTGCTTGCGGCTTGGGCGGGTGGTGAGATCGTGCAGCAGCTCTCCACCCAGGTGAGCGGGGCCGCCATGGCGCGGCGGCAGCCCTCGCTGCGAACTGTCACGACTGTCTAGCAACGGCACTGTGCGCGTGCTGCTGGCTAGACTGGACGCACCGGATTCCTCGGCCAGCGGCACGGGGGGTGGCAAGCTGACCAGGTCAGGCAGTTGTTGTTGTGAAACGTCTGGGTCAACAGACAGGCGCGGAAAAGGCAGCGGCGAGCGGTTGGGACTTTGGGGCTGGCTGACTTCCCCGTCCTGTTCGGCTTTCCCTATCCCTGGCGACTCGACGCTGCCTTCCTTCTCCTTGGTTTGCGCAGGCGAGCTCTGCGCACAACCAAGAGCCCCCTCAAGGGCGTTTAGGAAAGTCATATGCTGCACCAAAGTGTTTGAGAGCGCGCTAGGGAAGAGCAACTGGTGCTGCGTTGGCTTCATGAGCGAACGCAGCTTGTTGGAGAGTTCCAGCGCCTTGTGCAGGTCAGCTAGGTACTCCTGCTCGGCCGACATAAAAGCCCGCACCAAGCGTTGTCTGAGTGCTAAGTCCTGTTTTGAGTGGTCGCCTCGCGGACTGGTGGCTGACCGGTTTGGGGGTAAAAATGACATGGAGGCGGTATTGGTGGGCTGAGCAGGAGGGTTTTGACCAGCACGGTTGGGTAGGAAGCGGTTGAGTCCCGCTGGTGAATTTGATGTTGATGTTGACAGTGAGGAAGAATAAGCTGAAGGTGCAGTATCTTGTTGCTTCTGTTGTGATAGCTGTTTTGGCAAGGGTGGGGGAACCTTGCGAGGCTCCTATAAACCACAACATAAACCAAGCTTGTCATCATGTGACGGATGGTATGATGTTTGTAAAAGTCATCATTTTGAGGGGTGGTGTGATATTGCTTGCAAAGGAGAAAATGAAAAAACATGGCTGACCACTCGTTCGGTTGCGGCGGCTGCCACCATCGCAGCAATCTTACTTTCACCCCTGCTTTCGGCCAACTGTCCGATCATGCCCCCCGAGCGCGGCCGCCTGACTGACCTGCGCACGGTGATACCCGCTTGCCCGCCATCCCACTTTTCCCCGCCACTGGGCGTGCGACGGTGCTCGGGCTTCTCCCCTGCGGCCGCGTCTTGGGCTGCGTTGGCGGTGCTATGGTGCAGGCGCGACGACACGGCGCCGATGAGCGGGACGCGGCGGCGGATGTCCTCAAGCAGGCGGCGGTGTTTGGGGGAGGGCGGCGAGCGGTGCGGCTCCGGCGGCGGCGACAGGCGCGGCCGGCCCGGCCAGTTGCGATCGTAGAAGAAGTTGGACTCGGGCCCGCTCTGGTTGCTAGGCAGCGCCTCGCCTGCTGAGGGCAGCGAGCTCCGCGCGACCATGGAGCGCTGCTGAGCCAGGGCGGGCGCGATGAAGGGCAAGCTCTTGGCGCGGCCTGACTCAGATAGGGAGCGCTCCACGCCCATGCGCTTGGACATAGCAGCACCGGCCGCTGCGGCCACAGACGCCGGCACTCCAGGTGGCGCGGCAGCGGCGGAGGAAGAGGAGGCAGAAGAATGAGTGGAGGAAGACGAAGACGTGGGTCCAGAAGTGGATGACAGGAGGGAGGAAGACGATGACGAAGTTTGAGACTCTTCAGACGGGGTGGGTGACAAAACAGGCGATAGAAGAGCAGGTGTCTCAGTGAGTGGGACCGGGGAAGTAGGGATAGAAGGGACCGCTGAGCTTCCGCTGGCAAATAAGACAGGAGTTGTAACGGGAGGTGGAGCTGATGTAACGGAGGGAAGTGGGGGAGGTTGCCGCTTCGGGCCCTCGCTGAGGCTACGCGCGTTGAGCTTAGGTATGGCAGGGGGCTGGGGCTGGGCGGGAGGGCTCGACTGCGGGGTGTAGAAGCCTGGCGGGTTAGCGTTCATTTTGGGCGGCATGGTCTGTGGCCGGATGGAGCTGGGCGTCGGTTGCGGT
>WBZZ01003562.1:77500-102500 GCA_019918135.1 Paulinella micropora
TGGGCCCTGTCGCCAGTTCGATTCCAGTCGGTGCCACCAGTATTTTCATTGAACATACCGGTCCGTCTGGAAGTGTTGGAACTGCCCTTGCGGGGGTGTCATTAGAGCCTATCGTCAATTCTTCGTACTCCCCTCACGGGTGAGACGATGGAGGCGCATGTGCATAAATGCATCAGCCATTGACAGAGAAGCACTATTATTATTATTATTATTATTATTATTATTATTATTATTATGGAGGCACATGTCCAGGATCTGGATCTGATGCTATAGTCTGAGGAAGCCTATTATTATTATTATTATTATTGGACACCGTGATAGCCCAGTGGTCAAGTTCTACCATCTGAGCCCTGTCGCCAGTTCGATTCCCGTCGGTGCCACCAGTATTTTCATTGAACATACCGATCCGTCTGGACCAGTATTTTCATTGAACATACCGGCCCGTCTGGAAGTGTTGGAACTGCCCTTGCGGGGGTGTCATTAGAGCTTATCGTCAATTCTTCGTACTCCCCTCACGGGTGAGACGATGGAGGCGCATGTGCAGAAATGCATCAGCCATTGACAGAGAAGCACTATTATTGTTATTATTATTATCATTATTATGGAGGGGTTCACAGTATGGCACCCCATGGAAAGAGGAGGTGGCTGGGCCTCTTCCCGAGGCTATGTCGTTGTGTTGGTTCCGAGGCTATGCCGTTGTGTTGTTTTTATAAGACATACACCACGTGGGATCAAAGGGGTATATACATTCCGAGATCTAGGGGTGGTGACGGTTTCGAGGCGTCCCAGACACTTACCGCAAAACGTCCTCATGCGCTGGCAGACCGCATGAAATGTCTGCTACCCCTCTTGAGTACCTCCATTCGACTTATACCCAGTCTTGTGGAACTCTCTCATAGGGAACATCAATCATTTGCAGTTGATTCCCTGCAAGGTACCCGACACGCCGAGCGGGTAGCTATTCAGGGATGGTTAGAGTCACTCTTCCCTCCCCAGCAAGTCACTGTTGTGACTGTTAGGGCGAGGGATGGAGGCGCATGGCCCTTGGGCTCGGCCATGACAGATCAATACACTATTATTATTATTATTATTATTATTATTATTATTATTATTATTGGACACCGTGATAGCCCAGTGGTCAAGTTCTACCATCTGGGCCCTGTCGCCAGTTCGATTCCCGTCGGTGCCACCAGTATTTTCATTGAACATACCGATCCGTCTGGACCAGTATTTTCATTGAACATACCGGCCCGTCTGGAAGTGTTGGAACTGCCCTTGCGGGGGTGTCATTAGAGCTTATCGTCAATTCTTCGTACTCCCCTCACGGGTGAGACGATGGAGGCGCATGTGCAGAAATGCATCAGCCATTGACAGAGAGCACTATTATTATTATTATTATTATTATTATTATTATTATTATTATTATTATTAGGCACATGTCCAGGATCTGGATCTGATGCTATAGTCTGAGGAAGCCTATTATTATTATTATTATTATTATTATTATTATTATTATTATTATTGTGAAGGGGGATGGAGGCGCATGTGCAGAAATGCATCAGCCATTGACAGAGAAGCACTATTGTGAAGGGAGTACATAGGCCATCGGTCCTTTCCATGGGCTGATTGGTATAAAGCTCCTAGAGTAATGTTCTATGCCGTCACTTCCTTTATTCCACCGATTGGTGTGGAGACTTTCCTTATGGAATGGAGGACTGGATGCACATGGCCTTTTGGCTCAGCAATTGGCAGGAGATACACTATTATTATTGTGGACACCGTGATAGCCCAGTGGTCAAGCTCTACCATCTGGGCCCTGTCGCCAGTTCGATTCCCGTCGGTGCCACCAGTATTTTCATTGAACATACCGGTCCGTCTGGAAGTGTTGGAACTGCCCTTGCGGGGGTGTCATTAGAGCCTATCGTCAATTCTTCGTACTCCCCTCACGGGTGAGACGATGGAGGCGCATGTGCAGATTTGCATCAGCCATTGACAGAGAAGCACTATTATTATTATTATTATTATTATTATTATTATTATTATTATTATTGTTGTTGTTGTTGTTGTTTTTGTTGTTATTACTATTATTATCCTACTCCTCCTCAACCTCTTCTCCTTCTTCTCCTACTCCTTCTCCTCCTCTCCTCCCTCCTCCTCCTTCTTCTTCTCCTTCTCCTTCTCCTCCTCCTCCTCCTCCTCCTCCTCCTTCTTCTTCTTCTTCTTCTTCTTCTTCTTCTTCTCCTCCTCCTCCTCCTCCTCCTCCTCCTCCTTCTTCTTCTTCTTCTTCTTCTTCTCCATCTCCTCCTCCTCCTCCACCACCACCACCTTCTTCTTCTTCTTCTTCTTCTTCTTCTTCTTCTTCTTTTTCTTTGTTTCCCTGTAGGTCCTGCCTTCGCTTGGTCACAGTTCTGCTAAGGTCATGTACACATTTTACCCGTCATTTGTTGCACCAAGTTTCACATTTTCGTCACATGGATCTCTACTATTGTTCGTGTTCAGGTCCGTGACAAGACAGTGGAGCTTCTGTCTCATTTAACAAAAAGAATGGAAGTATTGCCCGCAATGAAGCTTCCTTTGGCCGACCTGGTTGCCATTTACACGGCCGACTCCAACCCTCTTGCGTCCACGGATTCATCGGAGCCTGCTCTTGCTCCTTTGACTTCCTCCGCCTTCGTGCAGCGGTTCGCCCTCTTATTTCTACAAAAAGGTTTAGATCCTTTGCGTTGCAGTGGGGAGGAACGTAACTTGTATGTGCCACAACTCTTAGCCGCTTTGTCAATAAGGCCTGGTCACCATGCTGAGCTACTGCATTTATTTTGGCAATCCTTGCCAGACATCAAATACCGAACTGTGCAAGACGCTGAGGAGCAGGCCAAAAGAGAGGAAGAAAAACAGTTACAACAACGTCAGAATCAGCAAGCAGGTGCTGAGGGGGCTCGTATTGCTCTTGGTGGGGAAAGCAAAAGGCAGGAAGAAATCGGGCAGAGAGAAGACTTTGATGAGGAGGAGCAGGAAATTCTCTTGCCTGGCGAGAATCCCCGTCGCGGAGATGTTCGATTTGTGTGCCTAAAGCAAGCACAGGTGCGAGAGGTGGTACTGCGCTTTGCCCAAGACGCGCTTCTCTTTCGTCTGCCCCCAACAAGCACTACCACACCCTCCAAGCCGCCCCAGGACGGATCGCCACAATCACCGGCGGGAGGTAAAGAGGCAGAAGTCGGTGCTCTACTGCCAGGCCTTTCAACAGAAGCAATTGCACTGGTGACCAAAGACGGCCAGCAATTGTCCTACCTTGGCAAGCCTGGCAAACTCGGCCAGCTGCAGGTATCGCCTCGGCAGCTAAGGAGTACCTTTGTTTCAATCTGTTTCTCGTCATGACAGGCGTCCTTGTTGAGCTTCTTGACCGGCGTTGGGTGGTTTCGCGATAATGAAATTTTGCTGCCTCTGCTCTGTGCGGCAGCTTCGGGCACCGAGGTAAGCAGGAAAGATCTGTTTGCCTTGCTCAGCATGAGGTTGTTTTGCGCTCAGCTGCTGGTGGCTCGGGCGGAAGAGTCAGTGCGGAGGATGAAGGGACTGCGGCTGGACCAGAACGAGCTGGTGACTGCGCTCTACATCTTGTACTTGGGTTCCAAGGACACTCCCAAGGTCTTCTCACAACACATCTGTACACGACTGCAGACGGCATCTTGGCTGAGATAGCATGAAGGTCTTATGAAGCTATGATTGTAAAAACACCGCGCCTGTAGTGTTATGAAGTTATGTTTTGTTCAAAGCATCACGCCCGTCTTTGTGCAACCTCTGGGCTCTGTTAAGGTACCACTTGACCGTCAGCGGCAACCTGCGTCACTGGCGCTGAAGTATTTAATCCTTCCCCATCTTTGTCGCTCGTCTTCGGCTGCCTCCTCAGACTTCTCAGTCAGTGCCGTCAAGGTACACCGTGGCTGCCACTTGCGTGCATGCGTGCGCATTTCCTTGTTCGTGTAGGTTTTGTACGATTCCGTGCTTGGTCCCAACAGCACGCTCAAGTCAGTTTGAGCTCCACCCCACAAAAACACCTAGAAAAAAAGAAGTCTTCAAAAAACTTCTTAATTTGTAAAAATCTTCTCAATCGTACCTTGTTTGTCAGAAAGAAAGCTATGTGTTTGCCAAGTGCAGCAGCTTGACACGTGTGGTGTCGTAGGCTTCGAGTTGAGGGCCAGCTTTTTCTTGCGCACGTGCTGCGCGCTACGCCTGACCCTACCCTGCAACGCACCGCCCCTCTTCTGCTCAAGGTATCAATTTTCGTCTCATGCTCTGACACTGCCTTGCAGCTCACGCGCCACCAGCACCAAAACGTACGTGTACTTAAGTACGTGTTACGTATAAGTTTGTAAATATGCATGTGAGTTGCCGTGACTTCTGTGGCGGAGGATAGCCGGCCTTTTTTGTTGTTGACTAGGCAAGCTTTATGCATGTTTGTACGCATGTTTGTATGCATGTGGTTCCATGTATCGGTTTTTTTTGGCTCGGTAGGCGCTCTTGCAGCTAGCGGCGCTGTGTGACAAGAACCAAAAGCAGCAGAGCCAGCCTGTCCCGCCGCGGCCTGCGCTCACTGCCATCCCGCCTGGCGGCGCTATGCTGCCTCCGCCTCTGAAAGTAGGCCTCGACCCACGCTGGGAACGGCTCCAGGTGTCGACTTGTCCTGACTCATTCTGTCACTTCATCGCTGTCCATAGTCTTTCCATCGGCCAACGGCAGACACTGAGCTTGTGGTGTTTGGTGCTGTAGGGAATGGCGCTGGGATCCTTGGGTCACTTGTGCAGCCGCGTACCTGCCTTAGCTAACAAGGATGGCAAAATGCTCTCCTTTTTATTTCAAACCATGAAGAAAGCCTCCGAAGAGGTACGCAAGACCAAGCCAGAAAAGGAGTGTTTCGTCTGTCAAAAGGCTCCGACGGTGGTGGCTGTGTGCAGGACAAGGCCGGGCTGGTGCAGCACGTGCATGAGGGTCTGAACTTGTTGCGGCGCGCCTACTGCACAGCGCCTGCCGAAGTGTTGGCCCAGGTGCAGACTCAGCTCTGGAAACTTGCACAGCACACCAACAGGTGACTCTCTTCTCTCTGTATTTGCATGACACGCACAAAATGTCGTACCCAACCTGTAGGAGAGTGAAGCTCGCTGCCTTACAGTGCTCCAATATACTGTATCCATTCCAGGACTGCCAAGCAAGGTCAGAACCCATGCCCATCATGTCCATTCTTGGATTCTTTGCAGTATATTCAAATCAAGCCTGCCTCGGCTATAATTTACACAACGATAATATAGAACGTAAACTTAAATTGCAGGGATATCCCTTGTGGATTAGCTTTTCAAGACAAAGAGGGAGTGAATTCGAGTTGCAGACCTGCCGCTCAGTGTTTGGCTACTACAGCCCAACTAACCCACAAAGTCCGCGGCCCGATTGGCATGTAGAAATAAGTTGGGCTTCCATTCTGGTCGCCAAGGGTATCGCCCTAAGTCGAGCATCAACATTAAGACAGGTTGGGAGAGAGCTAGCGAAAAACTCAAGCCCTCTCAGTTTCGGTTGCTAGTGCGCAAAAAGAGAAATAGACCCACGTACTCTCAAGTGCTTATAGACGTGGCAAACTTGCTCCGATAAGCCTTTTTCTCGGGCAAGGACAGCAATGCCAACGCGCTGTGCGGCCTGATCGCAACCTAGAGAAGCGGTCGCGCTCTTTGCCGGTCAAAGAATCAGTGAGCCAGCGAAGCTGCCTTCCCTACACATATCTAAATGTTCGGCTTTATTTTATGAGAGGCGAATGCTTGGTACTAACCTCAATTCGAGATGTGCATTTTGAGACCTGAAATTCATGCTAAACTCTATCGGCACTTCGCGAGCTATGTGTCTTGCATTGGCAGGTTTCTGTGTCTGCGCTTGGTGGATGACGTATCTCTCGAGGTGCGGGAGGAGGCCCGACAAGGTGATGCCAGTCTCCCCCTGGTGCCCTGACCTCACATAGTTGTGCATGGCTCAGGATTGGCGCCGTTGCTGTTGCGGCAGCGGCGCAGAAAGGACGCCGCCATGGCCGCACAAGCCTCCGAAGTCACCACGTCCATACCTTCCAACGACAGCGAGGAGGAGAAGAAGGGAACCAAGGAAAAGAAAGCTTCAGAAGAAGAGGAAGAAGACCTGTCGCCACTGCAACAGGCCGCTGTGGAGCCCTATCCTTCGTTTTCTGTCTGGATGGACTACCTCTCCTCTCCTTCTTGCCTCAATCTTCCTGCATTGTCCTCGACTACCACTTTGTCCTTGGCTGAGAGTGAGGCGGCATTTTCGCTGAGCCCTTCACAGATGGATCATTTGCTGCAGTTCTCTATGTCCTGCCTGGGCCAGTCAGCTGAGGCACTGCAGCTCAGCAAGAGCCAGTACACGCGGGCCCTGCTCAAGCTGGGAGGGTCCTCGCTGCCCAAAGGCCCGGACATGGACAGCGGCGGCACGTCCTTGTTTCGCCTGCAAGCCCTGCTGGAGCAAGGCTTCACACGTAAAGTGAGTGGCGCTGGTCACAGTGAGCAAGCATTGCAGGACACGGCCTCCTCAGCCTTGCTCTCACTCATGCGCTTTGCTCCGGAGGCGTTCGGTCCGGCTTACGAGCACCGACTGGACTGGCTGACCGGGCTGTTGCTAGAGCCGAGCCATGGGACTGAAGGCGACGGTGTGGTAGGCACCCGCGCCACAGTGTCAAAACTGCTGGCCTTGGTGGTACCCAACCTTCCCCATTCGTCTAGACTCGCCCTGTTAGACAAGTTGATGAGGCCGGGGCTGCAGTTGCTGGGCGAGCCTGCTCACTTTGGGCCGACAGAGAGCAAAACACTGGCCAAGAGCAGGGTAAAGGAGGCGGAGGTGCTGCAAGGCTCGCTGCTGGGGGTGGGTGTTCTCCTGGCTGCCTCTTTGGAGTCCAAACAAGGCCGAGCAGCCGTCGCCAACCACGGCGGTGAGGGCGCCCAGGAGTATGCAGTGTATCAGAAGGCCACGGCACTGCTTTGTGCTTTTCTGCAGCCAGATTTTGCCGTGGCCGAGCCTGCTGTGGCAGCTTCTGCCTGTTCTGCCTTGGGCCGTGCTGGCGTGGTGCATCCGCTGCTGCTTTCATCCTCGCTGTACCAGGAAACCGATCCGGTGGGAGTGGATCTCCCCAACAAGCGGGTCAAGCACAGTGCAGCAGATCCGGCCAGCTTACTTGAGGTGAAGCAGCGAGTCAAGGTGGCGCTGCTGCTGCTGCGGCTGGGCAAGGGCGTGGACAAGGGCCGGCAGGTGGCGCGGCTGCAAGAGGAGGCGATCGCTGCGTTGGGTCGCCTGTGCGTGGGCGACCGCTCGCCTATGCTGCTCGAGTCTGTGCTCAAGGGGCTCTTCTCGCTGAGCGCAATCAAGCAAGAGGAGGTGCACTTCGCAGTGGGCGCTTCGCTGGCGCGCCTGGCGTCTGGCGAAGACGTGCCCGAGGAGTTCTTGCAAGGCGAGCCAGATACACAGGAACCAGAGACCAACCGAGCCGCTCCGCCTGCGGAGGGGCAGGAGCTGCAGCCGAAGCTCAAATTGATTTGGGAAAACCAGTCCGCAGAGGCAGAGGAAAGCAAGGAGGAGGTGGACGAAGAGGGCGAGGTGCCCATGGCGCTGGTTTTGAACCGCGTGATTGGCAAGTATCTTGGACAGGGCTCCCGCAATGCGCGCGCTGCTGCATGCGTCTGGCTGCTCTGTCTGGTCAGATTCCAAGGATCACACCCACTGATCCGCTCACAGGTCAGCTAGTATCCTTCTCCTTTCTCCTTTCTCCTTTCTTCTTTCTCTTTCGTTTTTTCCCCTCCTCTTTCTCCTTTCCCTTCTCTTCTTTCCTTTTTCTTTCTGCTACGTCTTCCCAGCTTTGCTAGACGTTCCAACCATTGACCCTTGCTCTCTGAGGTGTCCACGCTACCAGGCATGCTTTATCTTTTGAAATGTGCAGTTGCCAAGGCTCCAACGCGCCTTTTCATTTGCTTTGGGCGAAGAGGATCAGTTCGTGCAGGAATGTGCTGCCAAGGGCATATCCTTGGTCTACACGCAAGGCGACAAGCGCATGAAAAAGGACCTTGTGGCAGCTCTGACTCAGGTCAGGTGAAGCCGGCGTCACGTGCAAGAGCATGGTGTTGTGCATGGTTACCTAGGTTTTCTCTACGGGGAAGCGGCGCATCACACAGGACACGCAAGTGACCTTGGACGAGAGCAAGGGAGACGTTGCGTCTTACAAGGACCTTGTTGGCGTGGCAAATGACATCGGACAACCCGACCTCGTCTATCGCTTCCTGGATATGGCAGCCCATCATTCGGTAAGCAACAGTAAATTGCAATTTGTATTTCCTTGCACCACACCCTTTCCTCTGGTCAACGTCTAGCTTTTCGTGACACGTATCAAATTCAAACATTTCTGGACGCTTTCAACTTCAGTCTGAGCTCCCTGCTTGCCCCTGGGGCGTTTTGCTTCCTGCTTGCTGTGCAGGTGTGGCAGTCCAAGCTGGGAGCGGCTTTCGGCCTGGGCGCGCTGCTTGATCAGGACGCTTCCCTTGCCAAAGAAGCCGTCCACCCCATTCTGCCCAAACTCTTCCGGTACCCAGACGAGAAATCTTTCGTTTGCTTCTGCCGGCCAGCAATTATATTTTTGCCTCAAAAATTGTGAGTACACACAGGTCTTTTTCGATCTGTTCTTTCGGAACTAGTGATGGCATGGCCTCTCTCAGGTACCAGTACGATCCCAACGACAAAGTGAAGCGCACCATGAGGCAGCTCTGGGCCATGTTGGTGCCCAACCCCAGACAGGTCCCACCTCACAATTCTTCCTGTGCGTTACGTCCATCGCGTGGCCTTTCACCTTGTTTGCTCTGGTTGCCAGACTGTGGCTGAGAATCTGGACCGCATGTTGTCGGAGCTGGGGGAGTCGCTCGTCTCGCGTCAGTGGCGCACCCGCCATTCTGCCTGCTTAGCGCTGTGCGACCTGCTGCAGGGCCGAAGCGCAGAAAAGGTCCCAGCACTCCATACCATCTCCCATCAACCTGCTACTCAGTTCAAACCTTTCTTGACCTTAGTTGGCACAACATCTCGAGGCGCTATGGACCAATACTTTCAAAGTGTTGGACGATGTCAAGGATTCGGTGCGGGTCGTGGCCATCACTTTGGCCAAGTCTATGAGCAACACGTGCATTCGGCTGGCAGATCCACATTACTCGCCGCGGGCAGGGGTGGAGGCGACTCTGGCGGCTGTAGTGCCGCTCTTGCTGCAGAAGGGTATCACGCACACTGCCAAGGAAGCGCGCATGGTGTCAGTCGATCTGATCGTCAAGGTCTCCCTTTGTCTTCGCGCGCAAGGAAATGCCATGCAGCACCATGAGCAGAGAAACGGAAGGTGAGGTGCTTTGCATGGCACGCTGTGCTAGGTGGTTGAAGTGGGAGGCAAGGCGTTGAGGCCCTACTTGGCGGACCTGCTGGGCGCACTGCTAGAGGGACTCACCACCATCGAGCCTGCCGTGCTTGGCTACTTGCAATTCCACACCAGCAACATGAACCTTTCCACTGAGCAGCTGGAGAGCGTACGCTTGAGCATGTCACAGGCATCTCCGCTAAGCTCGGCCATACAATCCTGCTCCTCCTTATTGGATGAGTCCTGTCTAGAGCCCGTGATCGGGCGCCTCAGTGATATCATAAGGACAGGCGTGGGGCTGCCTACACTGACCGCCACTGGCAGGCTACTCGCTACACTGGTGCAGGGACGGCTTGCAAACGACATGAGGCCGCATGCGGCTGGCATCATTAAACTGCTCATGGTATGCCTAAAATTGCTCATGCATGCTCACATCAGCACATGAGACTGATGTGTGTAGGACGGACTGACTGACCAGAGTCCTTCAGTACGCAAAGTCTACAGCACGGCGTTAGGTTATCTTTGCAGAGTTGCCAAGAAGAAACGGGTGGGCAAGGTGCTAACCTCGTTGATCGAAATGCATGGCAACGCAGAGCAGGCGAAAGACCCGGCAGGTCAGCGCCAGGCGTCCGGGCAGGCAGTGGTGGCGGTGGTGAAGCACGCACCCGAGCAGGCCAAGCTCTTTGCGTCGGAGGTGGCACCGAGCGCCTGGCTGGCCATGCACGACCAGGACACCGCCTCCCGCGAGGCAATCTCTCCCTGTCCTGCAGCTCACTTGCTTCTTCATTCTTCTATTGAAAAAGGCACGCCCACTTTTGATGAGAATATGCGATTGTGCCACCTGCTGTGGGGCTCTTGTTGCAGGTTTGGGAGGAGATTTGGGACCAGCTGGTGCCAGGAACACCAGGCGGCGTGCAGCTCTACGCCGAAGAGATTGCCAGCTGCGCGCTCAAGGCACCACGCTGCTCCATCCTGGTGTTTACCTGACTGATTGATGTGCCATGCCTGCAGGTGCTAAACAACAAGGACAGCGCTTACATTGCACGTGCGACAGCAGCCAGGGCCTTAACCAAGTACGTGCTGTACTCTTCCTTCAATAGCTACTTGAGATATTGCTTGGCTGTCTCAGGGCCATGGAAGTGGCTCGGCCGCAGCGATTTGCGTCTCGCTTCGAGGCGATGCTGAGCTGTCTGCAAGAAACATTACCCGGGCGGCTGTGGTCAGGGAAGGAGGAGCTGGTGGTTCTGCTGGGCATGGCCTTGGAGAGGTGTGCGGTGGACCTGCAGCCTGCACAAGCAACGCAAGGCATGGTCAGTCCTCAACCTAACCTAACCTACTCTCAGATCTTGTCCCCTATTAACAACTTTCCTTTATGAATTTTCTTCGCCTGTTTCATGTCCTATCCCGAATGACGATCGCCTGGTGTGGACTCCTCGCTGACCACAATCCTGCTAGGAGCTATTGCTGGCGGAGGCACGGCGGCCCAAACCCTCCTATTGCAAGGCTGTACTACCCTGTCTGGCTCAAGTCGGCGCTGCCTTCCCTGCTGTACTGCGACCGACTCTCTTCAAGCAAACCTTTCTCATGTTGAACTCAGTGCTTGAAGAGGGCGCAATGTCCACTTCCTCTTCATCTGCCGGTCCTTCGACTTCCTCCACCTCGGCAGAGGGGTCCGAAAAGAAACTGGACAGTGAGACTCCACAGGACGAAAAGAAGCTGACGCCACTATTTTTGGTGGAGGTGTTTGCTTGTTTAGGCAAGCTTTGGCCTGGACCACCTCAGGACAAACCCATTGACATGCAGATGGAGCAGAACAATCCAGAATGGTACATGGTGCAAAGGGAATTCAACGAAGTATATCTCTCGCTGCTATCGCGCTGTATGCAGGCTGGGTTGGCATGGAATGTTCGCGTAGCAATTCTGAATGCTCTCGAAGAGTTCTACACGCGTGTGCACCTAGGATCAGAGCCTTCACTTGCATCCACTTTGACTCCCCCACTCTGCGCAGTCTCTGTGTTGATCGCGTCCTCGGGCGTGGAGGACGGCAAGTATGGTAAGGTGCGCGCAGCGGGGCTCCGCGCCCTGTTGGTCCTGGTTAAGCGATTAGACTCCCTTGGCAAAACAGAGTCCAAGCGGTTGCTTGGTCACGCTGCTAGCGAAACTGGAGAGAGCACGGGGATTTCACTGAAAGCTCGATTGGAAGAAATGGACCAGCGAGGAGCCCACAGCGAGGGGGGTGCAGATGAAGGCCGATTAAGACAGCAAGTACTAGCGATTCTCAAACCGCTCATTTCGTAGTCTTTCAACGACTTGACCATTCGTCTGTGTTAAAGTTAGAAATGCTGCTTAATTCCCTGAACGTAATAAGATCAGGGACTGGCTCGTACATAGGTTTCTTATATTATTATTATTATTATTATTATTATTATTATTATTATTATTATTATTATTATTATTATTATGGACACCGTGATAGCCCAGTGGTCAAGTTCTACCATCTGGGCCCTGTCGCCAGTTCGATTCCCGTCGGTGCCACCAGTATTTTCATTGAACATACCGGTCTATTTCTGGACCAGTATTTTCATTGAACATACCGGCCCGTCTGGAAGTGTTGGAACTGCCCTTGCGGGGGTGTCATTAGAGCTTATCGTCAATTCTTCGTACTCCCCTCACGGGTGAGACGATGGAGGCGCATGTGCAGAAATGCATCAGCCATTGACAGAGAAGCACTATTATTATTATTATTATTATTATTATTATTATTATTATTATTATTATTATTATTATTATTATTATTATTATTATTATGGACACCGTGATAGCCCAGTGGTCAAGTTCTACCATCTGGGCCCTGTCGCCAGGTCGATTCCCGTCGGTGCCACCAGTATTTTCATTGAACATACCCGTCCGTCTGGAAGTGTTGGAACTGCCCTTGCGGGGGTGTCATTAGAGCATATCGTCAATTCTTCGTACTCCCCTCACGGGTGAGACGATGGAGGCGCATGTGCAGATTTGCATCAGCCATTGACAGAGAAGCACTATTATTATTATTATTATTATTATTATTATTACTGTGACGCCAACTCATAACCCTTTGGTGGTAGATGCTGGGGAGGAGGGTCGTTGCGCGCGTAAAAGATCTTAAACTCCGCATATGCTGGTTGATAGCCCAGGACCCAGCAGACACCAGATTGTTATGGGTGGGGTTTCGAGGCAGCTCTAGCAACCGCGCTTGGTGTATGCACTTGCACATTCGGTGACGTCTTGCAAGAGGTTGCTGGGACTGCGGAATAACCTCGGCTTAGTGCAGTCTTGCCCTCAGGAGCTCCATCGGTGGCCCCGATCATCAGGCGAGAGACTGACACGGGGGGGTGGAGGACCTCGAACAAGGGTATTGGAGGCTTATGTCCGTTGAGGATATGCCATTAGCTGCATCAGTACGCCTCAGATATAGTATTATTATTATTATTTCTTCTTCTTCTTCTTCTTCTTCCTTCTTCCTTCTTCCTTCTTCTTCTTCTTCCTCCTCCTCCTTCTCCTCCTCCTCCTCCTTCTTCTTCTTCTTCTTCTTCTTCTTCTCAAGTTCTTCTTTTCATCTCCTCCTTCCTCTCCTTCATTTTCTTCTTCTTGATCTCCTTCTTTTCCTTCCCCTTCATCTCCTCCTGCTTTCCGTCCTCCTACATCCTTTTGTTAAAACTAATAATCAATATTGATACTTAGGTGGACCGGCAGTATAAGAGTAAGGGTGTCGGTAGAGCAGTTACTCATATCCGGCCAGTCATATAATTGGACATTAATTAGACCCTTTCTCCTCAGTTATGTTCATTATTACTTAATTACTCGTTAGTAGTATTACAGTTGTTACTGTTGTTAGTATTATTAATTATTAATTAATTCAGTCAATTTTAGTCAGTACTTGTTCTGGTACTGGTGGCACTAGCTTTTCAACAATACACTTTTTTACCCATATCCGTACGTTACATGTGTCAATTTTGGGCGGTACATCTTTTCTGACTTAGGTAGTTTGGACTGGCGGGAATTGTCCTCATTATTGTTAAATTCTGTGTTGTAGGAAATCGACGATCTGTAGGCATCACCCCCCGGATAGCCGGTAAAAAGTACCCTTTTTCTGGTGTCAGGTGCACCTAGTTTTTTCCCATTATTTTCAATATCGTTTGGCCGGATTTGACCTAATGCCATTTTAACCTTGGTCTGTTGCCGTTTTCTTTTCGGCTTCACTGAGCTAATATAACGAGACATCATTCTCTTTTGGGGATTTGTGTCTGGTTGTATTAACGACTTTTTATTGAGCTATCTTCGGGGATTGTAACATTGGAGTCACCAGCACAAGGCTGATTTCTTTTCTGGCTTGTTTTTGGAACAGCAGAAAGAAAAATTGGACAGACCTGTCTCTTCTGAGTAGGTGTTCCAAAAAACAAATACTCCAGCACATCCCCATACAGCTCTTTTTGCAAAACTAGACGTCTAGGCGTTTGTGAGTAGGTGTCTCAGTACCCTCTCCACAGCCTGTATCTGTGTCCTCACAAGGAGGCCAGACACCAGACCTCGTAGCTGTTCTTTTGTTCTCTCTTGAGACAGAGACAGAGTAGGTCAACAGACGTACAAACAAACACTCACAGATACAAACAAACTTGAAGGACACGAGCGTATTACTCTACCTTTCAAGTCTGTGCACTTTGTTGCCTCTCAAACCACACACATCAGAGTATTTTTGCAAATCTCTGACTGTCTTTCGACAATAGGTCTGAACAAGTGTCAGACGACAAGTCGACTTCTCAAGGAGTGCTTCTCTAGCCTCTTTGACATTATCTATACATAGGTCCTCGTACCTCATAACAGATACAACAACAAAAAAGAGAAAAAGAAAAGAGGAGTGGAGAAGGAGATCAAATTTTCAGAGAAAGTCGTACAGATTACTTCTTTCTCACAAAAAAAAAAAAAAAAAAAAAAAAAAAAAAAAAAACACATAAGACATAGAGGTGAGACGCTCTCTCTCTATACTGTCTTTTCGTTTTTTCTCTCTATTCGTTCCTCATAGACGAACAGAGCAATTACGGGGTAGAAACAACTCTGGCTCATCCGTATTCCTTCAGCATCCATGTCTACTAGGCTTGAAGACTGGCAGGAAGGAGGGGGGGAGAGTGAGCGAACCCCAGGAAACGAAGAGGAGTTCGTTGACCCTCATGCAGAAGGAGGAGATCTGGCACCTTCCTTTGACACAGGAGGAGCAGAGAATCAATTTTTTACTGCGCCTTCCTTTGACACAGGAGGAGCAGAGGAAGTCGAGGAGGAGGAGAAGGGAGGAGAGGAAGCGAAGTTTGTGGCCGAATATGGCAAACTAAGTAAGAAGGAGTTTGAGGAGAAGAAAGGGAAGGATGAGGCCTATAAATGGCTATACATTCCCCAAGAAATGCGATGGGGACAACCCTTGAAGAAGGACATCTGTTACCCTCTCCCAAGGCAAGCTCTGCCTCTGGCAGAATTCCTCAGAGACGACGGTGCACAGTTACAGGTGCAACATGTCTCATTTGGGGACGATATGTCTTTACTGGAGCTACTCGACCTCTCATGGACAGTGTTTGAGTGTGCTATACTCTTTGAGTACCAGACTGGAAAGACTGTGCTGCCATGGAACACAAGAGCACTGGCTAGGTTGCTCGATCCTGGTCAGGACATTGATTCAATAAAGAGAGTGGAAAAGGAGTTTAAGTTCAGGAATCCAAAAGGACAGATCAATGTCATGGATGTATCTCTGAAACTTATGGAGGCCAAGTTAGTGGACCTGGGTAAACTCCAACACACCCAGTTTGGCAGGGACCTTCACCCGGCCCTGAGGGAAATAGAAGGCGAAGCTGGAGGGGTGACGAGGATGAAGAAGCTGCATGCGGCCTTGGTGAAGGATGACGCATGGAAGAGGTGGGTCTTCACGAAGGATCATACGATCTTGGAGGGGACGGCCGCACCACCCCCCACCAATAAAGCGGGAGAGAAGGAGTTGGCGGAGAAGGCCTTGTTCCTTCGGAAGGCAGCTGAGATCCTGTCTTTTTTTCATCATGCCCAAGAGCTGTATATCAAAGAGCTAGCGGCTGAGAAAGAAAAGAAGGAGATGGAGGCAAAGATTGCATTAGCCAAGGCGGCGGGAACAAAGGGACCGAGATATTCCTCTGGATCTTATATGGCTCCCTCGGGCCGCTCCGCCTCGTCAGCCCACACAGCCCCTTCGGCCCCTGCGACTAGCTCAGCGCCTACCACTGTTATTGTCAACAGTAATGACAAAAAGGACAGACAGGCTATCATACAGGCCTTCCAAAAATATACAAAGTCCGATGCCACTGCTCTGACGCTGTATGCAGAGACAGCGAGTCAGAAGGACACGGATGCGAACCTTCGAGACAAGCTCAGAAGAATTGATGCTTGTGTGAAGCAGCATCCAACGGACGAAACACAGGAGTATGAGGCGTTGTACACCTTGTTGGACCCATCAATCATCACACAAGGGTTTGATGTTGGGGAGTACAAGGCGATGAGAGCGGTAGAGGTGGCGGCTAGGAGAGCAGCCTCAGACCTGCAATGCACGGTGCCAGTTGCCGTCCTCTTGCAATACTTTAAAACTCATGGGTATCAGCACCTGTGCACTGGTACTTTGATTGGGTTTGAGATTTTTCAAGAGGTGAACGAAGGGCTGGGCATTGGCACGAGGTTGGCAGCGATCCTCACTGAGGTCAGCGCCAAGTACGGGCTCTTTTATAGCCGGAAGTCTATCATTTTGTACTTCCTGAGTGCTTTGTGTACACGACACCCGAGCAAGCTCGCAAGGATCATACAGTCCTGTCCGACCTTCACGGCGGTGAAGACGGCGGATTTTTTAGAAACGAATATATACGAGAGGACTGTAGCGGCTACTCCGCCGGGCGACCTGTTCAAGGAGGTGCTCGACGCGTGTTCCGAATTTGACACTGCCACCGAGTCATTCTCCAGTGCCGCGACACAGGGGGTGGAGGTGCTCAAGCAGCACATGCAACTCGAACGGCAGGTCTCAAGAGGGGGAGAGATGAGCCGACGCCGTGCTACCGCTATTTTTCATACATGGCGTGTAAGCATGAGGCACAGAAAGGAGTAGGCAATTGCCTCTTCAGCCACGACTCTCTTGATGATAGGCAGCGAAATCGTTTCCTTAGAGAGCTCGAAGGCATGAAAAAGACCATGTACGCCATGTACAAGAAGGAGTTGGAGGAGGGGAGGTGGAATGCGAATATGGTCTCGGATGCGGAGTTCCGGGAGGCCATCATTTACTTCCTTGACAGAATGAAGAGAAGGGAGAAGAGAGAGACATCGGGCCGATCAAAGGCGCCGACTAGAGGAGGAGGAGAGACGAGAGGATCGTCACGAGGGTCCCGAGGGACACCAAGAGGGGCGGCACCACGAGGACGAGGCTTTCGTGGAAGGGGAGGACGGACCCCAGCGCGCCCTCCCAGAGGACACGGATACTGGAATTATAGCACCAGTTCCAGCTCCAACTACCCCCAGCAAGCTTATACCGCTACGGAGGGGGGACGTCAAGACGAAGACACCTGCTCAGGTGAGCGTGTTGTCGTCGTAGACTGACGGGAGGAGAAGAGAGAGGAAAAGAAGAGAGAGAAGGAGATAAAAACTGTTCTTTTTAATCCGACAGTCACAGTTATGCCTACTGTTGCTGAACAGGATACGAACGGTTCCGTTCCTCCCAGACGTGAAGGTGAAGGCACACAGCCTCACAAGCCTCAAGGTAAGCACTTGCTAGTTCATCCTTCGAGAGCTAATATGATAAATGATGCGAATAGGAAGGCGAAGAAGGCGATGGAGGAGAGGAAGCCGAAACCAAAGGCTAGGTCTCCTCCTACGAAGAAGCAGCGGACCGTACCCCCGCCAAAGGACTCAATAGTCTCTGCTATAGACACGAGTACACTCGGTGTACCAGACTCTGTCCAAAAGACACTCGAGATACCGGAAGCCCCGGAGACTCAAGAAGTTAAGTTGGCGGAAAAGGGGGGAGAACGAGAAGAGGACAAGGAACTTGAGCTTAGACTCAAAACCCTAGAACGAAAAATTCATGTGCTAGCGGCTAGTTTACATAGACCAGACGCGCTATGCTACACTGACCTCTTTTGTGAAACTTTACAAACCACATTAAAAGTTGGTAATGATACGATGGCGAATATTAATATTGTCGGCCAGAAGTTTTTGAATAGTCACCGGACATGGGTGGACAAAAACATTAGAAAAACAAAGGGGACCCTAAAAGGGGTAGGCAGCCGTACGGAAATTACGGGCATCGTCACATTAATTTTCAAATTGAAATCCGGTCGAGTATATCGTGCGGACCTCTATGTTGTCCCCGATTACCACGGTTCAATCCTGCTGTCGTATGACCAATTGGCTACGATGGGGGCTGTGATCGATTGCGCCGCACGGCGGGTGATTTATGGAGTGAAGAATGGAGAGGAGGAGGATATTAATCCGATGACTGCTACTGACTCATACGAGGCTTTTGAGCTGAGTCTAGCAACGGAGAGGAAAAAGTTGGCCTTCGTACATGAGGCAACTGAAGCCTATGTACACCCCTATGTCACAGTGCCGGAGGAACTGACCTGGACCGACAATTGGGAGACGGAGATGCAGGCGTATACGGTTACGATTCCCGCATGGGACAGAAAGTCTATTGATGACTTAGTCGTAGTGCGTAATGAGGAGATAATATGTGTTGCGAAACAGTGCCCGTCGTTGGCCAGATTCGCAGAAGGTGGCGGGGCAGATGTCCATATTACCAATGGCTACTGTTACCATGCGAAGGTGTCAGATGAGAAGAGAGAGGCGTTTGTGCCAAGGAGGAAGGGGCGTATCCCCGATACTCCAGCGGATGACATTAAAACTTTTATCACGAACTTTTGGGGCGATGTGCCTACCTGGCCGCGCTCATTAACTGAAGTGAAAAAGTGTCTACGGACTCTATTTGCGAGTAACAAGCCGTATAATGTCATTCTGCCATACAATGAGAAGGCGATCTGGGCACAGGAGATAAGGGACCGGCTTATTGATCATCCTATACCTGTTCCTTCTCGCAAGCAACAGTTAGTGGTGGCTTGTCGACTCGGGTCTCGGGAGCAGAGCAGTGCATACAAGCAAAAGCTCAGAGCCCAGGACAAGTTGAAATTGATACCTCAAGCTTTCACATGCTTTGATGGTTTCTACACCCGTAAGGCTCCGATACAATACGCGAACCTTATTGATACGATTGTCGGACTCGGTCATGATGATGAGCCGGACACAGTCACGTATGAAAGAACGGGACTAGACGATTTGTCCGAGGAAGATTTGAGTTTGGAGGAGGACTTAGCGCCCCTCAAGGAGCATAAGAAGATGTCGGAGGAAGATTTCCAAGCGGCGCGGAAAATTTTAGAAGAAGGAGTGGGTTCGGAGAGAGAGAAGGCGTTTCTCAAAGCTAAGATGGAGGCGTACAGAGAAATTTTCGACCCTCCTCGGGCAGGTGGTGTAAAGTCGGATGACTTCACTGCTGTCATTTACAAGATACCGGGTGCGGAGCCATCTCCGGCACCACGGAGGGCAAATTTGAGCATACATGAGGCAAAAATAGCGGAGGAGAATGTGAGGCAGTTGCTCGATGAGGACTTTATTGAGAGATCTACATCTCCAATTGTCTCTCAACCGAAAATCGTCCCTAAGCCAGGAGGAATGGCGCTTGACGATCAATTATGCCCGTGTGAATAAGGTGCTAGAGGAAGAGAGAAATCCTCTGCCGACCTTAGAAGAAGGCAGAAGGGTGCTGCGGAATGCTAAATTCTATTCGGTCATTGACCTTAAGAACGGCTTCTGGCAGATACCACTGGACGAGAAATCCAGATGGCTGACTGCATTCGTTGTGGGTATGGAAATATACCAGTGGAAGGTGCTTCCAATGGGACTCAAACAGGCCCCGGGGCTCTTTCAGAAGGCGATGCAGAAGATGTTGAGCGGTCAATATGACGACCAGTCGGAGGATGGTTTTATGAGAAGGAGAGGACAGAAGGCGGGAGAATATGCATTTTGTTACATCGATGACATCATCGTATACTCTAACACAATGGAAGAGCATATCGATCACTTGTCAGATGTCTTCAGGCGCATCGGAGCTTTTGGCCTGAAATGCAACCTAAAGAAATGTCAGCTTGCCAGGACAAGTGTGACGTATTTGGGTTACGAGATTTCTCATAATAGGGTCTCGATATCGCGCGAAAAGAGGGAGGAGATCATGAGTAGACAGTTGAGAAAGAATCGCACGGAGTTACACTCTTTTCTTGCGATGGCACACTACTACAGCCAGTTCATACCCGATTGGGGTGCAACTCGGGCTAAGCTGGAGAAGATGATTGATTTTGGAGACTTTGAGAAGTGGGATGAGGAGGCTTTGCAGGCGTTTGATACGCTCAAAGATATCATTTATAAAGATCCCAAGGACGGCGGATTAGTACTTATGATGCCCGACTTTACGAAACCGTTCGTAGTCGACACGGATGCATCTAAGTTTGCGATTGCGCGGTGCTGCAACAGGAAGATGAGGAGAAAAAGTTGCGCCCGATCATGTTTATTAGTAGAAAGCTGTGTGCGGCGGAGAAAATTACTGCACGCGACAGAGGGAGGCGTTGGCAGTAGTATGGGCTCTCAAGAGGCTCAGAGAATACTTGTGGGGAGGACCTCTATTCACGGTTAGGACCGATCATCACAACCTTCTTTGGTTGATGAATCATGAACAAACCGGCCGTTTGGCGCGGTGGCAAGCTTTCTTGTCATGTTTCAATTTCACGATGGTCTACTTACCGGGAAAGCGAAACGTAGTCGCTGATAGCCTTTCCAGGCTAGAGTTTCAGTCGGAGGTGTCGGCTCTCGTATCATCAGTGGAGATGATGGACCTGTCCACGGACAAGGTATACGAGGTGAGCCACGTAGAGGCGATGCAGATGGCAAGAGGCGTTCGTTATGACCGCACGGGTCTACGATATAGTCCTCAAGGCCCGGAGCATGGCATATGCTGTGAGGCGCATGTTCTCGAAGACGCTGAGTGGTCTTATGAGGCATACGAGAACGCGAAGGCGAATATAAAAGAAGAGGAGGAGACGACTGAGGTCTGTACTGAACCTCCACAGGAAAATCGAAGCGAGCTTGATGAAGACCCGGAAAGGGTAGGAGTAAGGTTGGAGGACGGTACTATTCATATCGCCTCGCCTACCGCGTGGAGGCAGCAACAGGCGACGGATCCGGAGTTCAAGGAGCTCATAACGTTATACAAGAACCCTAATGAGCTTAAAAAGACTCCACAGATCAAAGATCAGATGAAGGAGATGGCGTGGAGAGATGGGCTATTGTGGTACAAGGGCCAGCATGGCAAATTTGCATCACAGCCTGACAAATGGACTCTCTGGGTACCAGAGAAGTTGAGGCGCTTTATATATGTCGCAGCCCATAACTGCCCCTTACTGGCACATCCGGGTCGACAAAGAACTCATTGGTTCATAGCGAGGCGATTTTGGTGGAAAGGGATGAAGGAGGAGATAGACAGGGAAGTAGGACGCATGCATCCCATGCAAAACCACAAAGACACCGCTGAAGGCGAACTTTGGCCTGATCGGTACATTCCCGTTACACGCCGGGATGTTTGAATTTTTACACATCGATCATGTGGGACCTTTCCCCGAATCGGCAGAAGGGTACAGATACCTTCTTGCCGCAATAGATCGAGCCACCAATTATGTCTGGGTTGTTCCTGTTAAGGACGCTACAGGCAAGACAACTGCGGAGGCTCTGATCGATAGGATCGTCTCGCAGATCGGAGTGCCTAGAAAGATATGTTCTGATCGAGGTTCTGACTTTGAATAATGAAGTCATCGACAGACTATCTAAGTACTACGGGATGAAACGGCAATATGTTACTGCCTATAACCCGAGAGCGAATGGCAAGATCGAGCGGGTACATAGACCTCTCAAAGCCTCGCTTAAGATGTACTGTATGAAGAAGGAGAATCAGAGAGCCTGGGTGGAGGCAGCACCTTCATTTGCCTTTGCAATGAACTGTCTACCCTCATCGGCATTAGGAGGAGCCAGGAGCTCAGTCTCGCCATATCAATTGGTTTACGGCCGAGAGCCTAATATCCCAACCTCACTTCAGCATCCAAAAGACACTTGGGCAGATGAGGATGAGTTGTTTGGGATGAGACTAAGAGCGAAGATGGAGGCGGAACAAATAGTTGCGGCGCACAGGGAGGCGGAGCGCAGAAAGACTGAAGCACAAGGAGTGCGACAAGCGCACTTAGATCAAGTCCGTTTCCAGGTTGGGGATATTGTACTCTTGTACCATCCTCAAGTCCCTAAGGGGGTTAGCTCTAAGCTGTTTACCCACTGGAAAGGACCATACCAGATTATGGAACAGATGGGACCTCTGAATTATAAGATCAGGGGTAGAGGGAAGGTGCAGATTGTGAATGTTCGAAGGCTGATCAAATATGACCCCTTCTTACTTGAGGATGAATCCGTTGAGGAGGCGTTGAAACGGATGAAGGAGGACTTCAAAGAGGTACCGCCTATACAGAAGGATGATACCTTAGAGGAGGAGAATGCCTATCGGGCACCGGTCACGGAGAAGGAGGAGACCGAGAAGGAGAGTAAGGAAGACTCAAACCGCAAAAGCGCGGCGGGGACTCAGTCTAAAGCCCCCATAGTCCGCGGCGGTACGAAGGAGAAGTTCACGGAGGCGCAGAGGAGGAGAGCGCAAAACGATCTCATCTTCGACCAACCGAGGAAGGTGGCAAGGTCGACGCGAGCGACGGATGTCCATGGAGGAGGAGGGGAGAAGGACACTAACCCGAACGCGGGTAATGTGGACATTCGACATGTGCGATGGAAGGAAGGAGAGGCGATTGCTGCCATCAAGTGGGTCCGAGACGCTTTTTATCTGTTGAGACCGGCAGAATCTCATGTTGCCGATGACACTCTCTCAGATCTTTATCTCATGCGAGCTGTGGCGGTCCCGCAGACTACACGGGCAGCACGGACATCAAAGAGATCCTTAGCAGCAAAAACGATACAACCGGTACTCCATTTTTGGAGAAGCATGGACCCTGTTGAGGATCCAAAAGCTAGACAATATTTACCGGTGTACAAAGACGCGAAAAATCTCGAGACATGGGATGATACTATTACCCTTCGAGACAAAGACCACACTGCGTGGACTATTCAGTCACTGCCTAGAGGAGTGCTTGATATTCCTTTTGACTTATCTTTGGGCGCCATCCCTAACAAAATATAGGACATTCTGGAGGAGTCGAAGTTTGACTTGACTTTTGTTGGCGGCCCGCCACCTGGCAAAGGGGTTCGCGCAAGGCGACGAAGGCAGTAAGTGACATTTTTTTCTTTTATCACGCGTCTGACATTGAAAGCTGCATGTGGATTAATCTCATAGTGCCCATGTCAGATCATGTCTTATTAAAATGTTTTTATACCATTGTTGTTACTTGGCATTTTTATCGCAACATATGAGTGCGAGGGTCAATCGGCAAATGGATACTACACCGTATAAGGGGATCGCTTGTGAGTTTAGCGATGGTGTTCCTGGTACGACCCTGCTTCAAGTATCCAGGGTGATGTTCTCAAAAAATGTTCTCATAGTAGACATATTAAATTTTTTTCTTTGGATATACTTAATATCGTCATACCAGCACGGTCCGTCTCTACTTGTGTCTGCATATCGCATGGTCGGGCTCACTCACCCCTGCTTTGGATATAGTTATTAGGTCTGGCCCCCTAGTAGTATATTAAGGTAACCGATTGAATACAAGGGTATGTTATTAAAAGACAATGTATTTACTGATAGGAAGTGTTTTTGGAGAAGGAGAAAAATTATAACGCTGCTTTTATTGCAATAGTAATACTATTTGTTCTTGACATACTACATCAGAATTAAGTTACGGGGGGACAACAAGTGTGGAAGGAGGAGTTTTTATTTACAAAAACGAGGCTGGAGATTTATAGTTGACTCGTGTCTGGCGTATGCGTCTTATATATCCACTGCACCGTCTATCCGTGGGTTAATGCACTTAGTTGCGACACACCGTAGCGTTTGTGCAGAAAAGAAATCAGCAATTATATGACGAACATATTGCATATTTCTGTCAAAAAAAACGGGAAGGGGTACTGTAGGCATCACCCCCCGGATAGCCGGTAAAAAATACCCTTTTTCTGGTGTCAGGTGCACCTAGTTTTTTTCCCATTATTTTCAATATCGTTTGGCCGGATTTGACCTAATGCCATTTTAACCTTGGTCTGTTGCCGTTTTCTTTTCGGCTTCACTGAGCTAATATAACGAGACATCATTCTCTTTTGGGGATTTGTGTCTGGTTGTATTACAGACTTATTACCGACTTTTTTCTGAGCTATCTTCGGGGATTGTAACACTGTCTGTCTGTGTCTGTCTGTCTGTCTGTCTATCTATCTATCTATCTATCTATCTATCTATCTATCTATCTATCTGCTATCTATCTATCTATCATCTATTCATCTATTCATCTATTCATCTATCTATCTATCTATCTATCTATCTATCTATCTATCTATCTATCTATCTATCTATCTATCTATATTTTTATCTATCTACTATCTATCTATCTATCTATCTATCTCTTTGTATTTCTATCTATCTATCTATCTATTTATCTATTTATCTATCTATCTATCTATCTATTTATCTATCTATCTATCTATCTATTTATCTATCTATTTGTGTATTAAGTTTCAACAACGCAATATCAATAACTTAATGCATTTAGCATTCACATCGCGACTAATAAAATCATATGTATTTCTGATTGTTCAATGACGTTACCGTAATCGTTTGCAATTAATTATGATCATTTAGGATAAGTCTATACGTATCTATCTATCTATCTATCTATCTATCTATCTATCTATCTATCTATCTATATCTATCTATCTATCTATCTATCTATCTATCTTTCTATCTATCTATCTATCTATCAATCAATCTATCTATCCATGTCTTTCTCTATCCATCTCTCCCTCCCTCCCTCCCTCCCATCCATCCACGCATCCCTCCCTCCCTCCCTCCCTCCCATCCATGCATTCATGCATCAATCCATCCATCCATTCATCCACCCGTCCCTCTGTCTATCTGTCTATCTGTCTATCCATCTATCTATCTATCTATCTATCTATCTATCTATCTATCTATCTATCTATCTATCTATCTATCTATCTATCTATCTATCTATCTATCTATCTATCTATCTATCTATCTATCTATCTATCTATCTATCTATCTATCTATCTATCTATCTATCTATCTATCCCTGGGGACTCGTCATGCTGGCAAGTCCTGCTACGAATTACTTGCAATACTATGATGTACGTACAATGTATGTTTGTATGTATGTATGTATGTATGTATGCTGTATTTATGTTTGTTTGTGCAAATACTCTCCCTACAATATCGACGGCATTATGTCCTCCGTTGAAATTCGACTC
>WBZZ01003562.1:110000-112500 GCA_019918135.1 Paulinella micropora
GGTGCCAGGTGGCACCAAGTGGCGTACATACCTATTTTTTCTGGTTTTCGTGCCACCCACGACAGAAAATGTTATATTTTCGAAGAGGGCCCCCCTTCCCTCCCTAGCCGACTTGAAAAATGCATAACATTCCACTCAAATACGTGCATAAATATTTACAAATCTACCCTCCTATGTATCCACCTATCAACCTATCTATGTATCTATCTATCCATTTATTTATCTATCTATCTATCTATCTATCTATCTATCTATCTATCTATCTATCTATCTATTTATCCAGCGCGCCCGCCGATATGCAGCGCTGAGAGACCAAAATCCATCTATCCATCTATCTACCTACGTACCTACCTGCCTGCCTACTTATCTCATCTTATCTATCGATCTATCTATTTATCTATCATCTGTCTGTCTATCTATCTATCTATCTATCTATCTATTTATCTATTTCTCTATCTATCTATCTATCTATCTACCCATCATCTACCTACCTATCCATCTATCTATCTATCTACGTATCTATATATCTGTCAAGGCCGCTTCATTTAACTGCGCAAGCGTGTCTATGTGGCCACTGCGATCCTTGCTCCATCTGTGTGATATATATATATATATATATATATGTATATATATATGTGTGTATGTATGTATGTATGAATATATATAAATGTATATATAGTATATATAGATATACATATATGTAAGCTTATATGTTATATGCACTTATTATTTACATACGTGGACATACATATACAGACATGCCAGCATACGTACGTACATACGTATACACATACATACATACGTTCATACATGCGTACATCCGTATACGATTGTGTTCATGTAGCGGCTGAGATCTCTTGTTCCAGCTACGCGGGCGCACAGGCCTCGAGCACTACCGTTACTTACCTCTGTCCTGCCGGCTGCGCCTCCGCCGCTGGCAGTGTGTACGGCTGCTACGCCGACGGGTATGCACTCGCATGTTCTTGTGTTTGTTGTTCATGATGATGTTGTTGTTGTACTTGTTGTTGCTGCTGCTGTTCTTTTTGTATTTGCTATTCTTGTTGATTTTGCTATTCTTTAGTCTTGCCGATTCTAGATCTGCCGTCTTTTGCCTACCATATAGAAAGGTTCACATTACCAACTCTTGCAGGAACGGGGAAAGATTCATTGAGCACAAATACATATATGCAAAAGGGTGCATCTTTTGCCGACATTTCTGCGAATAGTTGCGTCGCATACTGGATTCGCGCTTCTTGGATAGGTACTACACATTCACCTCCGCCATCTGTCGAGCGGCCATCCATCAAGGAGTGCTAAGTAATGGCGGAGGCGCGGTGGCCGTGACCAGGTATTATATTATAGTATATTATATTATATTATATTATATTATATTATATTATATTATATTATATTATATTATATTATATTATATTATATTATATTGTATTATATTTTTTATATCATATTATATTATTATATCATATTATATCATATTATATTATATTATATTACATTATATTATAATATATTATATTATATTATATTATATTATATTATATTATATTATATTATATTAAATATTATATTATGTTAAACATTATATTATATTATATTATATTATATTATATTATGTTATGTTATGTTATATTATATTATATTATATTATATTATATTAATTATATTATATTATATTGTGTCATACTAAATTATTTATATAATAAAAATATATTATATTACATGAAATTATATGAAATTATATTATATTATATTATATTATATTATATTATATTACATTATATCATATTATATCATATTATACCATATTATACCATATTATACCATATTATACCATATTATACCATATTATATTATATTATATTATATTATATTATATTATATTATATTATATTACATTACATTACATTACATTACATTATGTTATGTTATGTTATATTATATTATATTATATTATATTACATTATATTACATTATATTACGTTATATTACATTATATTATATTATATTATATTACATTACATTACATTACATTATATTATATTAGATTATATTTTATTATATTATGTCATATTATATTACGTTATATTATTATATATTATTATATTATATTATATTATATTATATTATATTACATTACATTACATTATATTACATTATATTACATTATATTATATTATATTATATTATATTTTAATATAATATAATATAATATAATATAAATAACGTAATATAGTATAATATAATATAATATAATATAATATATAATATAATATATTATATTATATTATAATATATTATATTATATTATATTATATTATATTATATTATATTATATTATATTATATTATATTATGTTATATTGTGTTATATTATATTATATTATATTTTTAATATTATATTATGCTTTATTACCTTATACTATATTGCGTTTTTTTATATTATATCATATCATATTCTACTACATGAAATTATATTATATTAC